>JXWZ01000514.1:0-28655 GCA_000956215.1 Anopheles farauti No. 4
TCTTCTTCTTCTTCTTCTATTTGGCGTAACGACCGAAGTCATGCCTTCCATTTTACTGGCTTTCTAGACTGATTTTACCACCATAGCTGGTTAGTCACTCCTCGCTAGGGGGAGACGGTCCGAAAGGGATCATGGACCGGTCCTGTCGTGTGAAAGATCAGCGCCACTACCACTACACCACCGGGCCGCCCCAACTAACTAGTAAATAATTTGTATTCAAAACGGATTCATATGACCAAGCATATTCATGGATATTGCCTGAGTTTATTTTCAAAAAATATCTTTCTCTAAAGGACGAATCAACCGAGAAACAGGCTCAGATATTCCGGGTTGCTTACAAACTGATTTTATGATTTTTACTATTTTAACTTTGTAGTATCTGTAGTAAACTTTTAAAATTTTAAAGAAAAAAATGCTGAAACATATAATACAAAATAATAATACAACAATAATGCAACATTTGTTTTACAGTTTGTATACAAATTATAATTCTTAGCAACTGTTGTCATGTTTATCCATGTTGAAGAGTAGAAACCTAATGAATACGGGTGATGCAAGAAAGAAGTTGTTTCTACACCTACGCATTTTTTATTATATAATGTGTATTTTTTTAAGTTTTATGCCTAGTACGTTAAATAAATATTTATTCAATAATTTAATATGATTTTATATTAAATACCCTGCTTTTTTGCTTTCAGCCTACCTATTTCTCTACAAATATGTTTAACTAAACCATTTATTTTGTGTTTTTCGGGATTTTGTATTATCAAATCATTCTACATTTGACAAAGAAACGATAAACTACACTATTCAAACTATATCGATAACATCAAACTGTACAATATTCGAACAAATCGCCTTAGTAACCTTTTTATATAATGTTTCAATATTGAAATGATTTTATATTGCCTTAACATAAGTCCTCTCGGCCTTATGAATCGATATTACAAGACGAAAACACAAAAAAATCATTGGTTTTGACCATCATACGTTGTTTCGATTACCAAATACATGGTTTTATGGCAGCCCCGTTGGCCAGATTTGCAGCACAGTATCAAATTCCATACTACAAATGATATTCATGATCATCGACTGGTATGGATCATTCCACCTACTTGCGAGCTTTTGACCTATAGAAAACCGTCCGCTTGTATGGTTGTAGCTCTGTTCGCGTTATTTTTTTTCGTTAATTTTGCCAAATACAGTTATAACTGTTCTTATTTAATGGATGATGATTCCATTTGCTTTCCACTACAGACAGATGATAGTATAGCAGCATATGAGTGGGATGAGATCAACGGAATTTCAGCGCGAACCTGCATTCCAAACTAATGGACAAGACAAGATGCAGATGTTAAAACAACTGGTTGCAAAAATATGCACCATGTCGCGCTTCTGGAGGCGGATCGATTTCGTTCTCGTCCGAAGGGTTTACACCACACCAAGTTTAGGCATGTGTCTACGTCTAGAGCTGAAATCAGACACAACAGGAGACGTCGTCCGGACAAGACCATTGATTTCGTCCGTTGCCTGTGGGCCTTCACGAGCTGAACGGTATGTATCGCTTTGGATGACGTGAAGTTGCAAGTAATAATTTAGATCAGCAACTCGATACGGTGCTTCATAGAATATGTGTACTGTAAGAAACGGGAACGGTTTCACGGGTACGCAAACTTCGAACAACAAAGTATTGGGATACTGGAAAAAAAAACCTTTTCAACGAAACATAACTTACCCTAGTACGTGCGTTATGCCTCGTGGCACGGTGATTGATTACCGCCTGATAGGACAGTTTTGTATTTTTCAACTTATTTTTGGCATTAGATTGCTTTACTTTTCTCATGGACTGACGAGTATGTCTAAGTTAACAATTTTACTGTGCGTAACATTACATGCATCTACTCTTAGTAAGAAGTAACAAACCTATATAGTAACCCGCTACACGGCGTTATTGACGCCAAGAAGAAGCTATCCACAGGATTAGCACAATTCGTTACGTGTGCTTCTATAAACATCACTACGTTGTTTAAGTACTTGGATTTATACCCAGAAGGTAGATCCACAGACTGATATTTTTACTGTAAAGACATTTGTACCCTATATTTTGGCCTTTTTACATATTTATTCATATACATATTAGCCTTATATGAATGTGACCATAAAATTAATTTATGTACATATTCAATCAATTAAACAATATTATTACTAATCAACTTTTCACGGTTTGAACGATTTTAGTTAACCGTTCACTGAACATTCAATACATATAATACTGATACTGCACGTTTTTTCGTGTCGTAAGTCGGTGAAACCTGCCCACCACGCGATCGTTCAAGCTGTTGTTGCTGCCGTTAATATTGGTGGTAAAATCCGAAGGAAACATACTGTTTCAATAAATCAGCATCATTGCTACCAGCAAATTCGCGATTCATGTGGGCATCAGACATCGTGCACCAGCAGGGGTCGATGTTTTCGCTGTTGTTTTGCGCCTGTATTACTCTACAACTGGCCGGTAGCTGCCATCCCGCGAGCACAACCCTCCCCTAACATGCTTGATTCTTCCAACATTCCGTTCCTTTCCATGAGCGAACGATTTACAACAGCATAGTCAACTTCAGTGTATGTATCAACGCACTATGCAAAAACGATCGGTGATCATTTGCGAGTCCATGAGACCACGATAGTATTCGGTGGCGTCAGCTATCCGACAACATCGGTGACAATGACAAGAAGTAGAACGGGTTTCAGTGCGTTTAGGATAAGCCGCAAATCTTACTCCCTTCCTGCGTCTTGAGTGTGTTCTCTTTCAAGTATCAATTTCTTCAACGGATGTCAACTGTTTGAAGCCCACGGTTGAGTGGCTTTGAAAAATAAAAACTAGCAACGACAGCCACAAAAAACCCGTACAACGAATTTACGACGACGTCAGCAGGTTGATTTGAAAACGTGTTTTGATCTTTTACTGTCAGAAACTCACACGATTTGTGTAAATTAAGCATGGAAAACTACCAAACTAATCGGCATTTTTTATCGTGATGCGCATTTGATGAGCAAAAGATGAAAAGTAAGAACAAGAGCAATAACGAACATAAATGCGAGAATGATACGGTACAAAAGAAATTATAAGCACTGAACCAATTTCTTCGTTTACTTAATTAAACCATACGACTAGATACCATTTTCCACATGAATAATCTTACGCACGTCCATCCATCAAGGAAACGAGCGGTTACAAAAAAACAAATACCTCAAAGTGAAATGTTTTGCAGATCGCCTGTTCAAACATAACACCAATTGCCAAAACTAGCAAGCGCACCAGAACTTAACATTAAAAGCTCGTTTCAGCTTGGAAAGGGAACACAGCCCAACAAATCATCATTAATAATCCCATTAGCGAACAACCCGTATGAAGTAGGAGTGTTGCACGGGGCACGCTTTGAATGATGTGAAGCTATTATTTAACATACACCGTCGTTTGTGAGAGACATAACTCCGAGTCTGAGTTTTTTGTACGGAGGTCACTAGCGTATTTGAAACCGCTTCTAACTAATGCTACGTATCACATACGCGCGTAAAACTCTTACACGTCTCGAAGTATTGCATGAAAGGTATATTTCGCTGCTCTCATCTTCTGATAACCGTCCCACTGTCAGCCCGACGACGTGTGCTTGTTGACATCACCGAAACAGCAACAACTGAAACGCCAAAACAAATGCTAAATTTAAGCGCTCGGATCATCCATCTTTCCAAGATGTCTTACTTTGCGCTGTACACAATTCATCACTAGAAACGCGGTGAATCGAGGCTAGTGGACTGGTTTGCGCACCGAAGAGGGTTAACACGAAAGAAGCGAACGAGTGAACCGTGACGAAAACCTGCTCTCGTAACCCATCTTCCAAAGACATCGTCGGCGGAGAATACTCGAAAAACTTGTTGTGTGTTTTGAATTGTTGCCTTCAAACGCACAGACCCCGCGTGGGGAAATGGCTAGACAGGAAAGAAATCGCCCTCAACCATTTCTCAGGTCGCGCGGTGTCATGCTCGAGAATTTAGAGTCAAAGAATGTGTCTGTATTAAATCAGCATGAGTCGGCAACACCTTTTGTCAGTGAATTTTATGCGAAATCAAAGCATGATATATGGATTGTTTGTTTACGACGAAAAAAATATGGATATTTATATATTGTATCCAGTTTTGAAAGATATATAAAACCAACTGTTAAACTAGTTTATGTAAAAAATTTTAAATGTAACCATGAAATAAAATTAGAATGCCAATATAAATACTGATAACAAAGAAAAAAAATTATATAAACTAGTGTTTTAGTGTAATATTCACTCTACATTGAGGATTAATTAATCATTAAAAACCCGTAGAAATAATCCTCCAGAACAAATTAAAATTTTTCTTACTTTACACAATCTTCCACCTGGAATGCTTACCTGAAATGAAATGAAAAAGCATAAAAATCAATTAGCACAATTAATTATCTTTAGGTTGATTTTACTCACGATCAAAGAACGAAAAGTATTGAAATTTCTTTTATAGACATCAGAAGAAACTGCTAACTAACTTACGATATCAAAGAGTACGGTTGAACGACGAGCCTCATTTTCTTATTGGGCGTGAACAACTCTCGTTCTCCCCAGAAAATAGCCGAAAGGATTATCATAATTTCATTAATTCGCCAAAAAGATAGCCATCGCATCCAAACTGCCTAACGTTTGTTTCTTCATTTTATTTAAGCTAACCGAGAAGCTAAGAACGAGTATTTGATAGCACAGCCCAAGTGGACAACATAATCTGAACCACTTCCATGGTTTCATTTCCCCCTATCGCCGTCAATATTTCGAATCAAGTCCACCCAGAATAAGAAGATTTGTAGAGTAAGAAAAAGTATCCGAAAAATACAACATTTGGATCGTAACCTTAGGCTTGTTGAAGCCGCGAAGAAGAAAAGTCACACGGATGGTGCTCTTCGAAGCGGATGATTGGCTATCAAGTTGAGTTTATCTGAACAGTTCGAGTGGCACGAACTTGTTTTTGATTTAAGTGATTTGGAACAAATTAAGGATTAAGGCAATGTCGGGTTGGAATAGTGGAAGCCCGACAAATCCCACCTAACTGGTCGTGATAGGACAGAATACTGTGCTGAAATATTGATGACAATCAACGACTTTACGATAATCCAACACGCTTGTAGTGTAAAAAAGACAAAGAAGCTGGACACTAAAGCATGATGTCAAGAAGTCATAAATTTGAAAATAAACCAAACACCACCAGGTAAGCCTACACATGACAACTGGTCCCGACTGTGTGTGACAACTTCGGACGTGATTAGGTGTAGAAATACGTGTCAACAAAATATTATCAGTTTAATGTACGTTCACATAATCGAAACGTGGGCAATATATTGTGTTAATTCATATGCGGGAATTTACCAATATTATATCAATGTTGTGTGCGAAATCTTGAATTACAACAATATGTTTCCAAAAATGTTTTATATGATATAGCTAATTCAGATTATTTCAGATATCAGAAAATACTTAGTTTATCGTTGCCAATTTCACCATCATAATGAAGGATGACAATTAATGTTATAAGAATATGACAAGGCTGTAAAATTTGCAATTTAAATTGCAAATTGTTGGATCACACAAGCAAAACAAGTCAACCCATTTATTTATTACAACCCTTAGAGGGATCCCGCAGGGATCGTGGGGAAAGGGGGTAGTATAATCGTCTCTTCCCTATCGAGCACTTTTTTGCAACAGTCGAAGGGATTGTAAACCTTCTCCAACGCAAAACCGAACAGGCTTTGAAAATTTCCAATGTTTCCCCCATTTTCTAAATACGGGTCGTACTGCATGAAACTGTAACCCTTTTTAGTAACCTTTATTTTCACTCCCACTCTCGCTTGTCTTACGTTCTTTAAATGCTCACATTCCTATGCTTTCCAGTGTATTTGTGTTTCATTTAAAATTAAAATTAAATACACAAATACTAAACCGTTCTAAAGCAGCAGAGAGAGAGAGAGAACGCACAATATGACACCAACGATATCCTTTTTCATTCTGCGTTCTACCGTTTTGTGCGTTCTCTGGGGCTTATGCTATCAATTTCGAGCCAAATGCCGAAAGTCATGAAGGGTCGGGCATTGTTTTCAGCCAATCGACCAAACTGAGGCTTTAATAATACCCCGGCATTTCTGCCGGTGGGACCTGTTTAATCTGACTGCTGAATCAACTTCCAACACCACAAAAATTGACACCCTTTACCCGTTCAACTCTACCCAGGCTGCGACCGATATAGTTGTAGGAAAGCGTTAACTAAGGGATCCTAACATTGAGCCTCAGTGGTACGTATATTCATCGGGGAAGGAATATTAGATTAATATATTTTACTCTACAGTCATCAAATCTAGCGATATAACCAGACTGCATCGATTCGAAGCCACCCTAACAGCTAGGGTGAGAAGATCTCTGAAGCAAGATAAGGCATTGGGGACGCTAGACATCTCGCTGCACAGTTAAACCAGTACATAGAGCAACTTCCGGACTGGTTTGGCCATGCTTCAAGCTTAATTTCAAGCGGATGTCTGCATCTTAACAGACAAGCTTCCGTAATGTGAGTGAATGAGAAATATTCGCAGGCCGACTTCAACGTTCGCCAGTGAGAACGATATCAAATTTTCGTAATGTCAACTCTACTCATTGGGATCCCACACTCCAAAATTATACGTATCATGGTGCCATTCCAGACGATGCCATGCCAGCCAAGAGTACACAATCCGTAGCGGCGGCTGTGACCATCGTGTGTGTTTATCTTTCCATCGGATTTAATAATGAAATAAAATGTGATGTTTCCTTTTGCGTGCCGATTGTGGACCAAAGTGTTGGCGACAACGATCAAAATTTACGACATGAATAGACATTTCCAGCATGACATGAGGAAAAAACGTTTTTCTTTCAATCTTGACTTTTTCTAATGCTCACCTCGCGAGCTCCTTACAAGAACTATATTCTGGGCGTGATATCGGATATTCTGAAAAGATAAGGCCATTTGCTTTAATGTTGCACTCAGGAGACATACCACATCCGTGTTTTATCAGTACTGAAAACAAGATAAGAGATAGCTGGAATGCAGGGATAACGCTAAATGTTTCGGGTTTTTTTATTCTTTCGTAAAATTTTGCAACTATAAATATGTTGCGCACTATAAAAATAAATGTTGGCGCAATTTGTAAAATAAAAGCTTATTCCTCTGTCATCCGGTGGAAATTAGTCTATTTCTTTTCATCATACCATCACTCAACTTCAGTAACACAGTAATTAAACATGCAGCCATCCAAACAGTAATTTTCCTGTGAGTAATGTATTCCTATTTATTTGTCTATCATTTTATCTGATAAAACCGGCAGTATATACTCGTTTTCTAAACTGCTTCCCAGAAGGATGAAAAAGAAACGAGGATGAAATATTTCCAACTGCTACCACAGTTGAGCATTCAACATCGTATCTCGGGGAACATATCTTTGGGAATGTTGGTGAGGTAAAGCGATACCGGTATTAGACATGCTACTAAAGAGAGGCAGGTGGTTCCAGACGGCGAAAAGACTTGGTATGCATATTCATCCATCGTTTGAGGTATTACTCTGATAGCAAACGACTCTACCATGGCGCAGCAGCCAACATCGTTGGCGTGTGTCCAGTTTAATTTTATAACACATGTTTTGTACATGTACTCCCGTGAGCACGCGCCACTTGTACCTCGTGTGGGTTGACTGGCTAGTCCTGAACAGTGCAACCGATGATTTACGATCACGAGCTAATCTTCGATCGTGTGCAACGATAATTATTATGAAGCGGATTCAAACTGGATGTTGGAGCTTTTTTATACGACCATCTATCTCAAATTGTCCAGTTTCATTTAACACCCAATTAAAACTCATCGTTATTTCTCATTCACATCGAAGATCTAATTAAACTCAGCTCCATTCTATTCAAATTCCGACGACTCTAGAGAAACAGAAGAAAATCGTCACATGTACACAACACAGTCACATTTCGTTAAAAATAAAAAATAAATAAGAATACGAAGAAAGATATCGATAGAATGGATGATGATAGGAGGGTTTCTTTTATGCTAAATAAAAACTGGTTATAGAGAATTCGTTCTGCATTATCAAACTTCCGTACGGATAGCACACACTACAACTTCAGTACGGGAGTCGAGTCTCCATATGAGATCAACTTTTGGGACATTTTCGATGAAGCCGTCAACGATCTAACGGTAAACGCAGCGATAACGAACAATACATAAGGAAGATATTGACTTTGATTTTAATGGCACTTTATTCGATAACTCTGACATAATACCAGTGAATATTTTAATTGATTTTTTTTAACTCAAACTATTTCTAGATGGATGTTGGTAGTGTAAAAGAGCAAAAGCGTAGCATAGTATATGTGTTGTAGCCTGTGCTTTTTTTTTCATTTGCCGCAAGTAAAGAGACGAATATCAAATCGAAAGCGAAAAGTTCAATTTCAGCAAAATTAAAATATTTTTCCCAAAGCTAAACAAACTTCCTTTTTAACAACTCATCAAAGCATGCATTGTGGATGCCGTCTTAGTAGAATCAGACGCAGGAAAATTAGCTGTTTTGTCTTTGTCGTAAAAATGTGCTGATGCATTAAGTTGATCCGGAACCATCACTTCTTCTTTCGGCATAACATGGTCGATGTTATCAACGTAAACAGGGTATTGGACAAGTTTGCAAGTAAGGATTTAGGGATGCTGTGAAGAACGTGTTTGGCATATCAATGCAATCAATCTCTCTTGCCACAAAATAAACCAAGATTCTAGTTACAGACGGGACTGCAACAAGGAAGTTTTTTAAACTTTTAATACGATGGCTCACGACAGAACACGCCGAAGCTATTCTCAACACTGTATTTAACAGGACATATCTTCGAAAACGAAAGAAGAACTATCATTTTCCCATCTTATCATAACGTATATCAAAATGATGATACATATCGAATAAATGAAGACAGAGATAGATTACGAATATCTGATAATCTGAAAGCTTCTACCAAAAGCGCTTCAATCCACCATATCTGCTTACAAATCTCTCCAAAGCTTAACATCTGCGGCACAAATCTGTCACCACGCACTATTCACTTCAACGTTGACCAATCAATTTCTTTTCGGATTAATGACTGCGGTTATATACCAGATTTTGTCTTCCATTGTTAAGTCTTGAAAAATAGCAAACGGGAAACCACTAGCTTTTTTCCCTAGAATAAGACTCATTTGCAAAAGGATAATATCATGAAAATAGTATATAGTGAAACATATTTTCTGTTCTAGTTTATCTTCACCATTATGCACATCCCACACAATATAATCTATCATCGCTACTTGACAGATTTGTTCCACTAGTTACAAAAGGCGTCCGAAGTGACGCTACCATAAAGCCAGTGAAGCGACAGAACACCGAGTCGAGGTTACTGGGAGGGTTTATGCATACGTGGTTAATAAGTTGTGGAGCCAAAAAATAACGGAAGTGTCAAACGTAGGTGACAAACATGTTAGAAGTGAGAATTGATAGTCCTATTACTATTTTATAAATGGAAAGATGCCACCAACAAGTCACCAACGTTCGCATAAATTAATGCTCTTACAAAATATGGTATTGGTGGGCAAGCGCGATGGTTAGAAATTGGATCATATTTCGCGTATTAAAAAGTAACATTTCAGTCAACCTCGACGGGTACCGTCAATAGATCAGGTTCGAGGAAGCGTTATCTTGACGCACAAAGCCATTTTTTTATCTCGAACATCACCATACAAGGATCAGCTGTTGGAGAGAAAACGAATGCCTAAAGCAGCTTGATGCTCATTTGCAAACAAATTGTTTCTTTGTGGAAGCTATGAGTGTGTGTTTTGTTTATCCCGCTCAATGATGACGCGTGGTTCCTCTCAATGTTTGTTCAGCAGTTTTACGAGGCGCACATATAGCTCCTCTTCCATAATTGCGTGCCGTTTGGTGTTCCGTTTTATTTGAATGTTTTATTTTTCATGCATACTATTTACCAATGCCGCAGCACGCGAAACAGTGAACATTATGCAAATTGTCCATAAAGCTCGACTGTTCCACATCAAACTGGTCATAAGTAACTGAGTGGTGGTGACATGAGGCGGATATCAAACAGACGGCGTTTGTCGGCTTGTGATATATTTCAAGTGTAACTATCTCTGTCCGAAGTTTTTGTAATATAAGTTTTATTTAAACTTCACATCATAAATCTGTCTTTTGTGGGTTTGCAAAAATGTTATTTGAAAATATTTGATATTTTAGTAAATGTAAACAAGAACTCTAAAATCACAATATTTTGAGAGGCCAGAGCATCGAAGCAAGTGCAAACTCTCAGCTATATTTTATAACAATGAACACCATTGCATTTTAGAGTTCACAATACTTACCCACAATAATATCTAATTAAATCATAGACCTCACAAAAGCATGAACTCAATGAAATATAAATGACAAATTAACAGTTTGTTACATTTTTTATCGTTCCTCGTATACGATACTTAACGACGAGCCATGCTGGTCATCTTAGTTCATGATTCTTTATGAACCATAAATCATACTGATTCTTTATGTATCATAAATTGATAAACAAAAAACACACGAATTGAGTATTTTTTATTGATTATACTTCAAAGACCTATTCTTCGAAAATTAATACCTGAAATATAACTATTTTTTATTCCATTCAAATGACACACTATCTTTAGAAGCATTATTGTCAATTTCTCAAGCAGCGTACTACCAGTAAATTTTTAAAAACGTTTTGAATACGATTGACGCATTACGCCGGAAGAAGTTATCCCGCTGGCTTTATTTTTAATTAGGAAGCTAGACACATAATTTATAATTACGTAATAATGTATTACTACAGGATTGTCCGATCATGGGAAGAAAAACTTTATCTACAATACCGCTAAAACTTCTACGCTCTACGCTTGAGAAGATGGTTCACGCTAGGACAGAGAAGGTATATGCCTGTAAGTATGGAAACATGGCTGATGTTAATGAAAACCCGGATGACGATGTGTCCAAAGGCAAGGCCATCAACATTGGCGATAGACTAACCAACAGTAACTAACCAGAAAAAAACAGAAAATACCTTAATGCGGAAACCCGGCACGTTGTTCGTAGCCAGACGTACAAAAAGGGGGACTATTACATTTTAGCATCAACAACTCACACACTGGTTATGTTACTTTCGGTTTTCAGTTTTTTTACATCGGTTGTGCATGGCCATGGTAAAAAAGTATGAGCAGAATAAAGTAGTTTTTTTAACCTTGCAAACTTCAAACATTTTCAGATTTTCTTTTTGAACAGAAAAACGTATAAATTCAATAAAACGTTTGCACGCATATTTTTCCGAATCAGTTGAAACAGACCAACTATAATTAATACATGAAGTTAAAGTACTCCTTTTAACTAAACATAAGTTAACATAACAAGTTACTAAACATAAGCAAGAAAATTGCATGTTATAAAATTATCATTATACGTAAAAATAGACTGTGAAGTGAAATTTTTATCATATTCAGTTTCTGTACACGAACACGAAAACATAAGAGATAAAAAATCGAATTGCACTACTAAAAGGTATAAAACTCAACAAATTTTATGTTATTCTATTCGAAATTTGGTAAGGCATACTCATCGCCTCTAATTACATGTTTTGCTTAACAGCTGAGCAAGATTTGAGTGTGTGTTCATACACAACAATTGTGCATTGTTGTTTAAATTAAACTTTACAAAACTATCGTCTGCATTCTTTTGGCCCAACCATTATCTTTTCATAGCACGTTTATTTGTTTACCACCTGAAACTGTTATAGGAATGAGTTAAAACCATATTTTATTAGCTACAGTTGATCATTCAAAACGTTGTGAATAGGAGACTAGATAAATGTGTATTGTTGCAATCTATGTAATATATACTAAATTTGTTTATCATTAATACTAAAAATAAATTCCTTATTGCTTTTCTATATGGTGATATTTACTCTGTAACCATATTGAGTAATTAACATGGTAGTCAACTGCTATTATCATCCATTAAGTAGTATCAAAAGAGCTTTTGATAACAGTATGCACATACAGATGAAACAACACAAATGTATGGCCACATGTAACACGTCACATTTCCCAAAAAATGAAACGGTTTTGAACATCTTCCACGCACACAAAGACTACCTGCTGCCGTCGTTATTCAGATTGTTTCCAACGATCTCGGAAGGATAGCACCATCAGTCACTGGAATGATGGAGCGTGTATTCATTATTCGTACCTTTAGCTCCACACACCTTTGGGATTAAAGTAAGTCTACCAAAAATTGCTTGTGGGAATACTAGTCCTACACATTTTCACATTTGCTTTTCACGCCCAGGCTACACTGTACATGATGAATAATGAGCGTAACTGTGATGGAGTGTTACAAATTTGAATTGCATTCACCACTGATTCAATTTGACATCACATTTGTTACAAGGTTACGTGAAATGATTTGTCTAACCAAGATCATTGCGAGACTAACATGCAAATGATGGGTGATAGTGGTAGCTTGCTGCATTTCGGTTAATCAAAAGCCCGCTTGAAAGACATATGTTTTACGCACTTGATTGTTTAAAAAAATATATTTTGGTAAATTAAAATATTGTCATATCCGTCAACGTGGCTATACACACATTGCGTTGTAATCAATATACAACGGTATATAAACTATGGCTAGTGAATAAAATATACTAATATAAAAATTTATCTTCAACAATATACGTGTATTTGTTCAAATCGATACACCACAGATTATTACATAAAAGCCCACCCAAGATGTGAATCTCAAAACTACAATGAATGTTGGCGGTAGATAAGAACGCCATTTACTCCAACTTATTCCATTGTAACAGAAACCCCATACTGCCCATATTCCATACTGCTGCGAAAACACATCTCCCACGTGATTCCTTTCGGGAATTGTTTTTGTCGTCGTCGTCGTCATAGTAATCGGAAATTGAACGCAAACGTGGTTGGAATAAGTGAAACAATGGGTGTATGTTCTCGATAACGCTAATTTAAGGCGATGTTTGTTACCGGGGTTGAGCAAATACTCTATAGGCATAGTAAGAAAGATATACTAAGCCAGAAATCGGGCCGGAGCGACACCAAAAGCCTCCACGTGTCAAACACCATGACTTTCATTACACGATTCTGCTAGCCTGCCTATGCAAATGTAAGCTCCTTCAAATGCAAAATCTCACTTGGTTTGCTGTATTTTTTCTTCAATCGCAGAAGGAAATTATTGCGAAAGAAACCAACGTCATGAAATAGAATCAATCTCATAAACCAGCAGTGCATTTTTCAACTTCCCTTTTTCAGTTAGTTAACAGACATGTATCGTAATGCTTCAAAACATGGACCTGGCATTGCAAAACATTGTAGTATAAAATTTTGCTTCATTCGATGTATTTGTACTTTCTTATCTCAGACCAAGCTATTTGTTTGCATCGTATAAAACCATTATTTCAACCAGATGCATAAAAATAAATAATGTACCATTTTACCTCATCCAAACAGTATGAAATAAAGGTAGGTAGAGCAGTGTTCCCAGACACTATCAACAAACCATTACCATTACCAGCACCATTAGCGTTGTTCGCGTCAAGATATGGCTCCGCGTGGAAGCCCACAGCTTCCTCCTTTCGTCATGAAATCTCGTCAACACTTTTACACAGTGGAAGAAACAAACCCCATCGCGGTAGTCTTTGCCACCAACTCGCAACCAGCTGGCAAAATTATGTTTTTTCATTTCCTTTTCAAAGTCCGATGGGCACGACAAACAAATTGGAATCGTGAATCTATTCTCCACCAACCGCCTCAGACAAGAAACAGTGCAATTGTATGTTGATGGACGCATTTGGAAAAACGGACGGGAGAGATCGCACCCGGATTCGCACCCGTGAGCGAATGAAAGAAACAAAAACGGAAGGAGATCAGCAGCAGCAAGCAGAAGGCGGAAGAGCAATTAATTTAGCTACAAACGCAATTGTGGGAAGTGCACCAGTTTTTTTTTATTTCACGTCTCTTTCACTAATTACCGGATTAAAGGTCCCGCAGAATCATTCATTTTTGACGCCCGCTATTGAATCATGGGAGCTTCTGCATACTACTAACGCTGCTAACGAGTGAAAATATGATGAGCTACCGCTGCACGTCGTACTACTTTCACCAATGGTGGGATGATGCGATCCAACAGAAACACCAACCTCACTAGCTGTCGAACATCGCTGGAGAATGGAGTAAAGCCCACGTTTCACAGACGCACGCAGCAAGACATTAAATTTAAAATGAAACAATTCGCACGCCGGCAGGGCAGCTGCTCTCTTATATTTGTTTTGATAATTATTTATGGCATACTTCCGAGTGTCTCAACTATTTTGAGCAATGTTAGTTCTTTTTTCAGAGACTTCAAATTCTCTTAGTACCAAACTGGGTCGGTAAAAACACGTTTTCAACCGGATCGGGTTCGTTTAAATACGATTTATTGTAAACTACTACAGTCCGTATTTTATGACTTCATCACACTGCACACTAATACATTACATAATACCTACGTTTAGGTTAAACAAGAATCCTGGAAACGTGGGCAAATTGAAGTTATTTATATATTATTTCTGAAACTTTTAATTCACAATAGGGCAGACAAAAAGGATTTCCCATTAAATTTAATAATTACCTATGTCAAAGATGACCAAACAGACCGTCAGGTAATCACAAATCATTTAGTTGGTTCCAGTGAAATGCATACGCTGTGTTTTCGGTTTTAAAATCGCATTATTCAAAAGTGGCTGGCTGTGTTTTTTTATCATACGATGGAGAAGAACTGTTTGAAACATGCGTGAACCATCGAGACAGTAAAGTGTTTGTTTGTCGTAGCAATGTATAATGAGACGGCATGTGTTCCCTTCTGATTGACTACATTGAGTGGTGCAGCGAAAAGCCATCATCCTAGAATATCAACTATTGATCGCGCCATATGTAATCCGGGCGTTTTTCACGTATTATATTTTTCAGCTGTGCTAATTGTTTTCGAAAGCTAACATTGTCATTCTTTTTCTGTTTTGGCGTACCGACTGGCCACCATAACTGGTTAGTCACTCCTCGCTAAGGGGAGACGGTTCGAATGGGATCATAGTACCGGTCCTGTCGTGTGAAGACCGGCGCCGCTGCCACTACACCACCGGGCCGCCCCATAACACATATAACCAATATTAGTTTTGCTTCCAGATATATCTTTTCTAGCAATGATTGTCCCGCGAGCCATAATGCTACCACACTCGTTGTACTGAGCAACCAACATTAGTAACATCAACACTAAATCCTGCTGTTATGCTAATAGCTATGACCCATCAGATTAGGTGGTTTTATGCGCTCTTTGAGAATCCGGCACCTCAAGCCCACATGAGTTGATGTACTTGGTAGACTATCTGTGAACAGGACATTTCAAACACCAAAAAATCAAGGTGTTTAAACGAATTTTCCATTCATTTATCGTTTACGATATTGACATATGAAGTTATATGCAATAAGTTTTGAAAATAACACATAATGCTAATATTTTACTGAATGGTTTATTAAATACAATTCCGCAAATGATTTTATTATGACTAATGAAGATTGTTTACTAAAGTGACTTAAATACAACATATATGAAATTATACACAAAAAAATCAAAACTTATGTTAAATCACTCAATTTCAAAACAGATTCTATACCATAATTGAAATTGAAATTTTAATTTAATTTAATTAAGGTTTATTCATACTTTAAAATGAAAACAAATAAGGTTTAAACTTGGGCAACTGGAAAAACTGTAAAATAAATTGAGTTTCGACAATCACAGCTATAAACAAACACTGATATGACATGTTCAGGATGTTTTAGATTTACGCTCATCTAGCATTACCGAGTATTTAATTACATAATAATATATTTTACAGTTCGAAACTATACTGCCATTATGTACATTTGTTATATGAAACAGCAACAGATACGGCTAAATTCAGGAAACAAAATGTATACTCCAACTAGAGGCCCCAATAACCATATATTCGTACAGGCAAAAAAGTCCCGACAAATTTGCTTAGTTAAACTATTTATATACTTAATGTACACTTCCACACTAGTTAGTGCCTAGTTTAGTAAACATTTTCATAATTGACCATTAAAGCGTAACTACCGCATTGAGCAGTTCAGAATTTCATACCTTTCACTATTCCCGTGGGGCTAAAGCGCAAAAGTCTCTAAAGTAATTTAGGGGAAAACTAATTACAACAATAAATTACCTTTCCCACGCACCGGATAGCAGCAAAAACCAATAAAAACAACCAGGACAGAGAGGAGGAAAAAGACCGCTAACTTTCAGTTAAATTGAAACATTTGTTATTGAAATCGTGCCAACCCGCAGGCCAAAAACGATTTGACGACATCTTTTCCGCCGGTCGGTCGGGTGACCTGACTTGGGCAGCAAGTTTTACACACGATCCACCTCTAATACCACCTCCCCGCACCGTTAATAAGGTGATTAAAGGTAAACGTTTTGCTGAGCTGAACGCAACCACCAACAACGACCAGCGAAAAGAAAAACAACATTTGATTCGTTTGTCCAACGATCGCTAATATCACGATTTGGTCATCAGCCACCACTGAAGCAGCGACCAGCCGACTGGAGTCTGACCGGTCACATGTACGGTAGCCTCTCTAGATCACTCCTCGCTACGGAAGGGAAGACGGTATACACTGTGAAGCTTGGTGGAACAAAATAATGCCCAAATAGAGCCATCAAACGATGGGAGATGCAGTCACACGATTCGATCGTGACACACTCCACCATACACGGGCAGTTGAACCAATAATTTTCGGGCCGTAAATTCTACCACCACCTTGTACGGTTTGGTTCCCACCAACGGCGGTACGAACGACAAAAAATGGTAAGTGTTTGATGCAGTAAACTGATTCTACCTGCATTCCACTTCGCACATCGTATAAAGCGAGGAGTAATCGTATATTCCAAACCTTAAATCTACAAAAGGGCGCAATTTAAAGCGAATCATTAACTCTCTGTATATGCAAAATAAAGCCGCCAGACTTATTACTAAAAAAAATCTTTGATCTAATTTGAGCACTGTCCTATAGGTGTGGTTTTAAATTTATAACTGGATAATATCGCAACGATCTTCACCAGCTCACACACTTAGAATTGATCAAGTCCGTTTCAGGAAGGCGTTTAACATCAAAAAAGATGCGCAACGGAGATCGTGCTAATGACCTTTGCACGAAAATGATAATCTTTCTAGTAACAACGAGCAGGCATCGAGACCTGACTGTGTCTTTTCTTCTTCTCAACCCGATCAACAACGCTGAAGAAATGGATTCAAGCACTAATATTTCCGTTGGAAAGGTGTTACTGCAAACGATATTGGCATTCGTCGTGTCGATTCGGTACTGCAGATACTGAATTAATAGAATGCAACGCTAATTTAATGCAATTTGTAGCCCATGGTTCGGGTCATCGCGGCTCCGTGGCCATAATTTTTCGCCAACTCCGAGTGAAGTGGGTAAATAAAAAAAAACACTGAAAAGATCGAACAGTCTCACAATATCTCTTAAATACTGTAGTCTGAGAGTTAATGAGATGCACATACCTGTGCGGAGAAGAACAGGAAAATACCATTAGCGTGACACCAACTACACTGTGGCGTGATGTTAACGTAATGGCGCTAGCTAGTGTGAACCATATCGACACCTTTGGTAATTCACAAAACATTCAAACAAAAATTGCGACAAAATGAAGAAGCAACATCTATGTACATTGAGACCGTCCCTGACGCCGTACCGAGCGTTCGTTAAGACGCCGGTAAATATACAACTGCAGTACAATACACATTCCTGGCATGGATGTTTGATCCCGTTGCGATTGAAGCGGAATAACCACATAGGATTGTCGAATCCGTCCCGTCCTCATTTGCATGCGATGCTAATTTATTTAGCACCGTTAAGTACACACTTCGCTAACGACGGTTCATTTTAACGCATGTCACGGCTGGAGGACCCACATTACGAACATCACAACACGTATGAAAGAAAGCAGATAAAACTATTCCACCGTCAATGATTTGTGTCTCATAAAAACGGAGACACTAGTCCAAAAAAGGGTTTATGACTAGAAAATCACTGCCACAGCCACCCAACAAGCTGAGTCCGTAGGCTGATGAAATGCTTTTATTAGGGTATATTTTTGCCACAACACGCCAAAACATTCCAGAGGCCATATAAAGAGCTATAAACTAAAACTCCGCACACACGACATACAACGTTGTTTGGAGCACCATTCGGATTGTAACACTATCGTAAATCACATCCAATCCTGTAGATAAAACAAACAAAAAACTAACATGCCCCGTAAATTCGGGTAGCAAGTCAACCAAACCAAACAAACAACAAGGTATAAAATTGTGTTGGTGATCTTTTTTTGCAACAAGAGCCAGACCTCATAAAAATTACAGCCAGCGTGAAGACAACATTAACATGCCCCTCCAGTCATCGTACAGTGAGAGTTGTGTATTTAAAAACATGCACAGCAGTAACAGTATCACACCGTCATGTAAACGTTTCGCAAACGAACATTACGCTTGAGAATTTTGGATAGAATCATATGTTCTTTCATGTTGAAGTTGTAGCTCAAATGGTTTCCATTGTTATTTCACCTATTCTGCCGCAAATTAATAACCTTTTACGGTCCAACACAGATAAACAACATATTTTATTCCTATCGAATTGCTTGATTGATGTCTTTCATTTACCGCTTTTACCAATGAAACAAATATGAGTGAGGAAAAATAATGTTTTAAATATTGGTCTTCGAAAAGTTGTTAGCATGATGAATGGTAGCAGTATATAATACGACAAGTATGCATATTGCATAGTTTTCTATTATATTCTATTTACATCGGCGTAATTAAATGAGTCACACACCTTTTAAGTTTAGTTGCAACAAAAACCAGATAATAACAAAGTTTTTTTTTTATTTTGATATTAAGATTTTAAGGATATAATTTTTTATTAATCAAAAAATCTACGCATGACTGTTTAGCATAAATGATAAGCATGTGCATTAGAGCACATGACTCATCCACGTTACTCCATTAAAATTATCACCAGACACAAGGATAGAAAACCAAATGGCATTGCTCATCGTGCTATATTACCTAAATAACTTTGATAAATTGATATGGATTGTTTATTTCGTAAACCTTCGATGAAATTTGGGCAACCGAAACAGTTTCTCACTTATTTACATACACTTGCAGCGACCAAAAATGCGTCTCAAATGTTTTTTTTTTTTTGCTGACAAATTCACAGCACCATTCACCATCGCTCAATGTCGGAGAATAAGCATATGTCAGCATGTTTGGAAAGTGACCCTTTGTGCCCTCTCACACTGAGCCTCTATGACAGCCTAATCGTTGCTTGATGTAATCCAGAACACATGCATCTCGACGCAAACACCATGCACGCTTAATCTGTGGGAATGAACTATTCTGAGTTTTGATCAACGCCAAACTTCTCTTGCCACCACTTATCATGAACAGCTACCCCATTCAGTTGCCTCATAATTTATCAGTAAACGCAGACCATTTTTTGGCTGAGGATCAAATTATTTTAGTGCTCTTTAAAACTAACTTCACACGAGCCATAAACAGTGTATTGTGCTAGTTTGAAGAAAGATTTTTTTATATTATTTCATTCTCAGAACTTTGATACTACTTCGTGCTATTTTTAAATCGTAAAACTCCCAATAGTACAAATTGAAATTAGCTTTCCATAGTTATGTTTCAAAACTATTATTTACATTTAAAAAAGGTACAATCCCTTCACACAATCCATTCAATTTCAGTCAGTTTTAAATTTAAGTGAATACGTGTATGTAAACATGTTAATTTGCTGTATAACATGTTAATTTGGTCTGTAAAATATATATTAACATATTTTAGCGTAGAAGTTCAATAACAAATAATGTTCAAAACAATTGCATAAATGGTTTGATAGAAAAGAAACAAAATGTGATTGAAAATTCAAAATACTGACTGTTTTAATGGCTACGATTAAAACGTAGACGTGATCACATCGTTTATTCTGCATGAAACTGATATCTTACAATTGAGGGTTCCTTATAGGACCTCGATCCATTCACTCAACATATATGTAAACCTTCTTGGAAGCCAGGGCAGGGTTGCGTGAGCGCATTTAGCTGTAGAAGTTGACATTCTTTGGGACGGTCTTGAAGCAAAACGAACGCACATATTGTAGGGTAAAATTTTATAGCCCATTCGCGTAATCACCTTGATCGTATCAAATTGCTGGCCCTGATGTTCGAATCCTATAAACTTTTGTGAACTGTCGAACACACTGAAGACTGGGAATGTTTCAATTATCACCATCAGTTTATTTCAATATGAAGACACTGCATTACCTCTGACTCGTATTTCCATTTCAACTGTTTACATCTTCAATAAAATTGGTATTCTTCACATACTTTTCGCTAAGCTTAGTAAAAATCTGATACTGTTTTGGCCAACTTGAAAAATGTTTTATCTTTTCATAAAAAATAGATGAAAATAAATCAATACGAAACATAAAAACAATACACTAAGAGGCAAAATAAGACAGCAAACAATCTTTAACAATATTTAAAACCTGACATTAGTAAACGCTACATGTTCATGAAAAGAAACTGAAGCTGCATGTCACATGATGCACAACTGAAGGCTTCATCGCTGCAGCGAATCCACAACGTAGCTAACGTAAGTACATCCTTTTAAAAACAAAGAAAACACGCATCAACACTTGGTGATGATGTTTTGTTTGCTCTGGTTGATTTTGCCAGCGTAAAAAACCATACTTCCACTCCAACATCATGCAGGCTCCCCTAGGAAGTGGAAACACCGTCGCCAAGACAAACAAATATTACACATGCCAACGAACTTCCCCCATGCCCCACGCTACAGGATACTCAGACTTGCCGGTGGATTCATGACAGTCTCGAGTGCGCGTGTCTAAACCCGGATACCAGAGGGGACTGCCTGTATATAAGGACAAAAAATTACAAAAGTAACACGAATACTCCCTGCTACTAGCAGGAATGAAAACCAGAAACACTATCCGCAGTTGAAACGACAACTGTCTCATCAAGACGTGTTCACGAATTCTTGTCACGTGATCGGAAGTATTAGTCCGTGGTGAGAAAAAAGATACAATTTGGTGAAAGCCTGCCACGCTATGAAGCGTTATGTCGCCTGTCTGGCGATTTTTCAAGCAGAATTTTTGGCTGCACACGGATGTCTTTTTCCTTCATACTTTCATCAAGCAGTAACTCTCAAAAGAAAAGAAAACTCCATTACTGTTGCATGTCAAGAATAAATTGTACCAGGGATTTTCACATTCTAGACACAATGTATAGAAAAAAGAAAAGAAGCGTTTGCTCACGTTGAGAAAGTAAAAAAAAACTATAGATATTTTAAACGATTCTTGCACTCGTTTCACAGCGGGTGGATGCAGAGAACAATATAATAAATTATACTTAGTAGGTTAGTATAAAAAAAACTATAATTTATTGTTTTTTTTTTCGAATCGATGCGTCAATGCAAATAAAATGAAAAATAGACTGCAATTAAGTTATTTGTTTGAGCTATATAGTTTGATGTTAACGTAAATATGTAATACCATAATATACTTCGTAACGTTAAATTTTAAATTTATTTGTAGTCTGTACAAATCTTGTTCAAAACGTACGATATATTTCTTTCCTATATTTGATATACCTAATATAACGTAGAAAAATATACCAAATATTCAACTAAACACAAATTGTGTGGAGTCGCAGTACAAAACATATATTTGCTCATCGCATTTTTTCGTCCCTTCTATCATTTCCTCCTGATTATTGGTTGCACTACACGTAAAATTCATACTGGTCAATCTTGAAAATAGGCGAGAAAAAGTTCATTGTGTGACGACGTGAAATGAACATTCACGTTCCCGGAATGGAATCCTTGGTTACCCAGCACGAGACGGTATCCAAGATCAAGTTCAAGATAAGGTCGATACGACCCACGAAAAAAAATGATGGCAACCTCGATGATACCCACATGCTGTTATCCTCCTCCCTCTTTTAGGTGCGCATGTGTATAGCAAGTCAAGAGAGGTATTTGATGGTGTGGCACACCATGAAAAGATGGTGAGTAGTCCGGGAGTGTCGAAACACAATGCAGGACACGGTTAAACCTCATCCCCACAAAATACGATAAAACCGAACGAAGGGTTCCAAGGACGATGACAGTCACGCCAACCCTACGTTACATTTGTCCAAACGGTTGACTGCAGGTTAAATCCATAAAAATACCTTTTGGGCCTTTGTTCCTTGTCTGCACAAGGTGGAGCTAAGGCTAGGTGCCTTTACAATCTCCGTTGAATTAGAAGGAACAATTAGAATATATGTTGTTAATGGCACACAGTCAGAAAAAAAACCTTGGCACTATAAATTATTTGCAAACAAGTAGTAGGAAGATTAACATAGTTCAAAATTAAGCGAATTAGAAAGCTCATTGAGAGAAATTTAGTGAAGTGTATAAAACAGTACGTTGATAATAAAGTCTGTTTTATAATCCTATACTAAACCCACTGTTCAGTTAAACTGCTGTTATTTCTCCTATTCGGATGTACTTTGCTGCTGACAGGAAAATCCTCTTTTGTGACAACGACTAAGACAACACTAACTATACATTGGTTACCGCTAGTAGGAAGGTTGTTATCAAACGCCTTAAAAACCGTCCTAAAGCATCCAGCTTCATCACCAAACCGAATTGGCGCCGCCGGCAAAACCGCGAAACAAAACAACCTCAAGGAAAACGAAAAAATTCTCCGAAGGTTGAGTAATTGGTTGTTGGTATCCAACGGATGCCGGTAATAAGAACGGGAAGCAGCAACATTTTACGTTCAACGGTAGAAAAATGCTCTGAGGGCGCCAGTAAAGTCATAAATTACGGCCAACCAAAGAATTATCGACTGGGTTCTTGCCCGAAAGGACACTCTTCTGCTACTGCACCATGTTTTCAGCCTTGTTCGAAGGCGAACGTTCAGAATAAATTATTGACAAAAGGGCAATACGACTTCAAGCGAGAAAAATATTGAAAATAAGCCGGTAGATTCGAAAGCATTTGAACCAGTGGCACGGCACTTTGAGGGGACGAATAAACAACAATACAATGAGCAAAAAATTAAAGTTAATCAATTCCACCTGCTGCCATCGAATCCAGCGTCCATCGGTACATTCTTATCTTCAAAGCTTTGAAGAATATGCAAAGAATGGACTTTTGAATTAGCTTTTGAATTCTGTAACAATGTGCGAACCATGGCCCAAATCTTGTTTTAAAGAATAGAACATTGTACAGAGACCTATGTTGATGTTGATAAACTATAAACTAAAATATTTTCTTACCAAAAACATTAAACTAATTTGCTTATCTGACTGAGGTGCAATAAGTAAAACTAAAAATATAAAATATTGTGACTGTCATGAACTGCCAAACTATGCGAAAAGTTAAGGAAAAGCAGGAAATATCAAATTAAATGTTCCAAGAAAATTTACCCTCAGAGGCAAATAAAACCACACCCATAAACCCACTAACAAACCCAGAAGAAAAAAGCAAACTTTCAAAATGAAAATTGATTTTTTTACGAGTTTTAATGAAAAAGAAAGCAAATTTATAATCAAACCCCCAAATCGAACGCATAAACCATGTGAAAAGGAAATGGCAATCTTCTAGGATCGCCGAACGCATAAAACACAAAATCGCAAATAAAAGTTCCGAAAAAAGTTTCGCCTCTTTTTACAATACGTAAAGGTAATAGGGACGGCAGACCAGCATATCCGCAGTAAAGTTTGTTATTGATTTTCTTTCCCCTTCATATTCCCAAAATTATACGAAGAAATGGAAGGTATTCAAGCAGACGATGCCTATGGCAAACATTCGTAGCATTTTCCTCGTAACATTTTGTGCCCTCATGCTCCAATCTAATAAACGGAAACGAAACACTTGATAATAGCTGACGCTCACGAGGCAGAAACGCAAGATTCATCCCTTGTTCAAAACCAGTATTTCTTGATGGTAAAAAGGAAATGAAAACACTCTCAACAACCGAAAATGAAAACAACATTTGATGGGATAGTCTTGGCCTTGTTTAGTCTGCAGAAGAAATTTAGATTCTGCGTCTATACATAGTGTAATATACCTTCTCCCCACTGTCCATTTTCTCGAACGATATTTTGAAAGCTGATAAAACTTGTTCGAACTTCGAATCGAATAAATCGAATCAAACTTCTAGCACTAACAAAAATATACTGATCGAGAAAATCGAACTTTTAGCAACCTATTTATTCTTCTATAATCATTTCGTTGATATCAGAAACCAGACATCAACACTGTACACAATCAAAACATGAACGGCGTCAAAAAACCATTTCTACACATATGAAACCATAGTTTAGTGTCACCTATTTGATACAGTACCATTCCATTCACACGATTCCTGCCCTGTCACAAAAAATATATATTCAAACACAATAAAACATACAGGATTTTACTAAAAAATTGTTTTAAAATATTCAGAGCATTTTAACTAACTAATGAGCAAAAATACATAAAACCACCTTTTCAATATCAATGTTCAATCAGAAGCTAATAAAATTTCCTCAATCTGATTAAAATTTAAGCCCCTAATTTAATAGACAAAAAAAACAGAAGGAAGCGCCAATCAGATATAACCAATCTTCACTGACTAACAAACTAGCGGTAGTTATTTTCTTCTCCTCCACAGTCAGGGCCCACCCTTTTCCGTCATTGTCGTACAACTCACAAGAACTGTCGTTTAATTTGGGTAATTTTCATTAAATTCTTTCTGTCTTTTCGTCCCACAAAGCTCATGGTTCTCTTTATGATCGCGTCGCTCATAACACTCTCGCTACTCCTTCTTGAGTTCGACAAGGAGCGAAAAAAGTTTGGCCTTATCGTACTTAACCAACCCAAAGGCGTTACAACTTTCGAACCAGAGTCTCTGTAAGCAAGCTTGCCGAACAAATATTATTATCATGTCTTTTCGCTACTCGCGGCGAACTTGCGAAGCGTGAAGCAGCAAGATTGTACAAAATAATGGCGAAGGTGTCTCAAAAATTCCTAACTGCCCAGGCGACAACGCCTTCCGAGCCTGAAAGAAACGGTGATAGCCTCCATCGGACACTTGCCGGCAGGCACAGCACCATCAAGTCCTGCACAACTGTGCCACTGCATATCGGGGATAATTTTATGCAGATAACTATCTTTTAATTTAAGCCCAGCGCTCCCGAAAATTTTGCACAAGTAAATTCATTAGCGCAACGTTCTCCACCCTCAGGCGGGTGGGTGTACGGCTGTATATCATCCAGCCCCATCAAAAGGCTCTGGGTGTCGTTCTGCACCGTGCTGCGATGGTTCGATAAACGCGCGAAATGTTTTGCACTTTCTTGGGACCGGAAACGAGAGAAGTCTACACAAGTCCTTCCTACGGTGCAATCGTCTTTCACTTCTTTGACCAAGCAAAGTGCTCTGCAGAGCTCTCACTCTTCTGAGACCGCGTCGTTGCTTGCGGCAACTTTGATCTCAATTACTTTGTCCGTCGTGGCACGTCGAGTGGCATCGTAAAGCAAAGAGCATGATCAGATCAACGTACTACAGCCGGAAATGATGAGGTGCTTCGGATGGGCTGAAGGACAGGATAAAATAAAGGAAGCTAGATGAAAACTTTGGGAACCCTTCGTTTTGAAGCAGGCGTTTGCGTTACATGGTCTAAACTCTTTTCTGTCTTTCCGAATGTAGTATCCCCTCCTGACAAGAAAACGTGGCTTTAGCCACGTGATAGGCTACAAGTATGAAATTTTATCCCAAGTAAAACATCACAAATACCTGCCAGATCTTATGTTCGTCTCCGAAGTTTAACTTCTTCATGCCGTGGTGTATCAAGAAATAGGAAGTAACGGCTTAAGAAGCTTGCAGAATTGGTGAGCGGGGTTCAAATTAAATTAAATATTTCATCCGGTTTTCTTACCTGCTGGTAAATATACGTTCTTTTCGTTGGTGTTCCCAGCCAAAGCAAAGGGAAACCGAACGCAAAGTCCAAGTTGCGTATCCCCCGGAGGGTGTTTTAAGCAAGGACAAGAATAAAGTTAGTTTGATTGCTGTCATCGAAATGACATTGTTAAATTAATTAGCGATTTTAAGCAGAACAACAAGCTTATTGCAATACATTAAAATGCTTTTTTTTACTTATTATATATTCTTGTTCTTCTATTTGGCGTAACGACCGAAGTCATGCCTGCCATTTTACTGGCTTTCTAGACTGATTTTACCACCATAGCTGGTTAGTCACTCCTCGCTAGGGGGAGACGGTCCGAATGGGATCATGGTACCGGTCCTGTCGTGTGAAAGACCGGCGCCGCTACCACTACACCACCGGGCCGCCCCGGTTTATTATATATTAAATTCCCCAATAAAATAGTTGTTGGAATATTTAAAAAATATATGCATAAAATATTCATTACTTTTTCAACATACCTTGTATTGTTGGACTGATGAGCAATGCTAAAAATGTTGTCAGTAAAACCGGGTAATCCATGTTTGATCGGTGGAATCTTTTATTCCACCTAAACGGCTAACACTGACCGATTCTTAACGTTGCACTGTCATGCAAACAGATCACTGCGGACACTTTCCGTTGAAATTGTTTCCATCATCAATTCTACGCAGTTTCCTTCAAAACATTTTCACGTTATGGTAGCTACGCACTAACATCGTTTTCACACTATATTCTAAATTTATTTAACAACACACTTCACACGCATTTTGCACCTTCTAACAATTGTCGAACATTGCCATCACGTTCACGGAATTTAGCGGGTTTTACCTTTAAACATAAATGTAAAATTTATTTCCTTTGTATGGTTTGTTGCTTCTGCTTCGAAGCGTTTGTAAGCGTAGTCGTTTTTAACTCTTCATTATCATATATTTACGCCTTGAGGAAAGAATCCTACAGCATCCTAGACAGTGTATAGAGTATTCGAATCCTTTCTTCATTTTATTTGTTCTTCCTAAGTTCACACCAAAAGCGACCGCAAAACATTGTTCTATCGTTGAACCTGAACACAAGGCCGCAAGAAAATGGTTGTATGTTCTGTATTCGATGCTTCGCAGTCTGTAGTTTAGAAATGTTGCAACTTTAATTGGGGTAAGTTGTGTTGTGACTTTGTCGTTCGATCTCTCGCTTTGTTTTTTTTTTCTTTACCCAAGATTGTTCTTATTTTTTTTGCAGCAGAAATTCTTTTCGGGTAAAGGCCATGTGGAGCGATTTATGGAAGAACACTGAAAGAAAGAAATATAAAAAAAAACATAGGTTAATTTTTTACTTGTTATAACCATGTAAACTATATTCTATCAATAACGGCTTTCCATCGAAAGAAATTCGTATGCTCTCATGTTAATTTTAACATAATCATTTGCCATAAGTATGATTTATTAAATTAATTTTAAAAAAATTGAGTCTTAAACCAGACCTTTATTTGTACTAAATAACCAAACCATAATTTGTTTCGCTTGTGTATGTATGTACTTCGTATACTTAACTTGTATACTTAATTGTATGCTTCGTATGTGTATATAGCATTCGGAAACAGAAATCGTGAGCTTCCATACCGTTAAAGATCAAACACGCAAAGGCCAGTCACAGCTTCCAGGCGTAAGCTGCATTTTACCAATAAGGAAAGAAACCCAGATTCAGAGAAGCGTTGATTTAACAATGGGAACTGCCACGTAAATGCTAAAGTTTAGATTGTGCGGTAGATCAACAGCGGTCCATATTGCGCATCTACAGATTTTCATGCCCCGCAGCGATTTGGCGTTTGCGGTGTACCTCGTGAAAGAAACTACTAAATCTGGACCTCCAAAGGTTGTGACTGGACTTAAACGAGCTACTACTGCAGCTGATCAACATTCACCTCTGGCTGCATTTGTGATTCCGTTTCCACTGTCGGTGTAGCGACATGTGGAATAATTTTGCTAAATTTATGTATCACGATTCGTTCATACATTACAATTTTATTTCGAATAGATAGATATAACAGGTATAACAAACAGAACAGCACGATTTATTCTACTTATACAGGACACATTTTTTTGCAATATCTTGAACTCATTCAACATTTATTGCACTTCCTTGCATGCAATATGCAAACAATATTTCAATAATACATTCTGATAACGATGATGATCAAACAAATTTTCCAATTGATGAATGTCGATGTTCATATTGTCGGGTCGATGTTCATATTGTATAGTGTAAATTTGATCTGTTAGTAGCGATAAAAGTTTAAATTTATTCAAAAGCAATACCCATTTCTGTTATCGATGAGCATCACTCACATTCAA
>JXWZ01000515.1:0-15783 GCA_000956215.1 Anopheles farauti No. 4
TATCCTCGCCACGTCTGGAAGATTTTGAAGCAATTTGAACTTCACTTGATCCAGACCTGGAGAGGAGTTTTTACAAGAAAGAAGGGCTAAGGAGAGTTCGACCATTGTGAAGGGTGAGTCCATACTGTGGTCACGGCAAGTAGCATTATAAATTCTTTTTTGCATTGGAACGAAGTCAGGGCAGACTTTACTAGCGAACTGGTAAAGCCATTCCCCTGTGAAACTTTCGCTTTCATTCCGTTCGTTCCACAACGATCGGAGCGAAGTGGAAGGCTTCAGGTTTTTGACAAATCGTCGCCAGTAGCTTCTTTTTTTGCTTTTAATAAGTTTTTGCATATGTTCTCGAGAGCCTTATACTGTTCGTATGAGGCACTGGAGCCATTGCATCTGTACTGGGTGAAGGCCTTTCTTTTCGCTCGGAAAGCAGCTTGGCATTCTCTGTCCCACCAAGGAGTGGGAAGGGTTTTAAAAGTTCTTGCTTGGTGGTGATTTCTTGTTTGAGCTGCAAGAACACATTCGTTTATGACTAAAACGAGATTTGGGTACGCATCTAAAGTTGATTTGATCCTAAAATCAACGGACTGAGCGACAAAATCGTGCTGGTAATGGTTCGCCCATTACTCTGCAGACTGCTGAAACAGTGGCTTGGGCAATGACCTGCCCTGAGTTAGTTGGTCCAGATGGATCATTAATAAATCCAATGGCTATCATAGGGGCGGCCCGGTGGTGTAGTAGTAGCGGCGCCGGTTCTTCACACGACAGGACCGATACCATGATCCCGTTCGGACCGTCTCCCCCTAGCGAGGAGTGACTAACCAGCTATGGTGGTAAAAATCAGTCTAGAAAGCCAGTAAAATGGCAGGCATGACTTCGGTCGTTACGCCAAATAGAAGAAGAAGAAGATATATTAAAAATAAAACGAACGGAACTTTTCGACTTACCCAACGGTAAGCCGATCGACGACACGTACTACTACTAAGAACACTGTAACCGTATAGAACGAAGCACAACACGAAATACACGCGTTACAGGTTCACACCATACCACAAAACTGCACACACTGTGGCACAACAAGATACATCGATCTCGGTCGCTGAACCAGGATCGATCGTTGGTACTGATAACGACCGAGAGCTTCAATCAAACAAACCCGTCTATAAGTTGTACACCTAATACAAATGCACCTACTGTATTAGTATTGGTATTAACATTCATTAAACTCAATCTCAATTTATCTCAATTTCATTTTATATAGCGATATTTAAAGGTAAACAGATTTCTAGATGGAATTTTGGGAACTATTTTAACCATATTGCATTTTTAGTTATAGACAGGTAGAATATAGTTTAAATTAATTAGTATGCATCTACAGATATTTATTATCTAAGCAAAAATTATAATTACACATCTCACAACATTTTCAATCTATGTAAATTCATGGATAGTTAGTTACAGACATTTTAAAATGTTGTGAGAATAAAGATAATTCAGCATATTCACAAAAAATCATAAATTTAATAATTCTTTAATGAATACAATTTATGCTAGTCTATTTATAGTATCTTCTACGAGTAGAGCAGAGTCCGGATGCCCGATATATTCAAATTAATATGCTACTAAAGATGCATGGACTAATTACCTGCATGTGTCGGAAATACCTGTCTACAAACTCAACTTGAGAGCGATTTGAATGTTGAGCTGCTATGACGAATTGGTACTGAGAGACATATATTTGCTGTGTGGTGATGAGAGCTACAAAGTCGACCAGTCACGTTTTCTTCCGGTTCTTTGTATTTTAAATGTTTACGTTTTTATGTTCAGCTAGGAGATATGCGATACTGCAGAGACACTAGAGATAAAAGTTTGTTTGCTTTGCTCTCTCTCCAAGATATTTCTGCTGAACGATCATTGACTATTTGAATAAAGGTGAAGAAGTTCTTCTCGTTTGTCGGCTATATTTATTTTTATGCGCACACGTATTTCAATATGTGAATTTTGAAGGCCTATCAACAATTTTAGATCTTGCCACCCGCATCACAGAGCGCCGGCGCACTATCACACTAAGCCAAATACAAGTGGTGTGTTTTGGAAAAACCCTGAAGGGTAAACGAATGTTTTTCTTTAAATGAAATAATAAAATAACTTCATATTTTACTCTTGCACTTTACTCGTTACTACTTGTTACTACCTTCTTACTCGTACTTACTCATTTTTAATTTAATTTACTTACTTACTTATTCAGATAGCACAAAATTTGTCCACAAAGAGGTCAAAGAGGACACAAAGAGTACAGGACAGAGAGGTCAAATAGCACAAAGAAGAGGGTTATTATGCAGAATGGTTTTGTCGAGTATTGTTCTTAAATTAAACATGCTTGCTACAAAAGCAATTTAACGAACATATTATAAAGTTCAGATACTTATAACAGCATTCATTGATACGTCATGGAACTAGAGTACTTTCCAAACAGTATATAGAACAAATAGATTGTGGAGTATTAATTGCAGCAAGAGAAAGTGTGTGAGCGTTGTGGAAAATTTCACAATCGTGTAGGTATTTATCTGGCTTTTTTCGAACGAGAAAAACTAACAAGACAAGTACGTTAGTACGAAACAAAACACGCATTTGTTTAACATTTTTGTCAAACATTTTTGACATTTAGACATTTTGGTAAAAAAATGCATATCTTCAAGCAAATAATTCACATTGATTTATATAGGGTTTTACAGTATCAGTGTGAATCAGATGTATTCATATTTCCAAAGCGAAAGTGGGCTATATGCTTATTTGTTTCAGAATGTCAGAATTTCAGAATTTGATTTTTTTTATTTATAATTAGATTTACCATATATATACCGGCTACTACATCGATTAATGAATTCAAATTAATATGATGAGGATATAATTTCAAAAAGTTTGTACACCCAACTTTAAAGGCAGATGACAAAGTAAAAATCGATTTTCTTCGCGAGCAGAATAGAATAGTAATCGAGTCACTCGTCAACCGTCACCCTGTGACTGGTCAAGCTGGTCAAGCCAATGCGCCAGATCTACGCCACACACAAAATATAAAACGATCTTACGGGGAACAAGCAACACATAGACAACCAAGATTCTCGGTAGTACCTTCGAACTTCTAGTGATACGTAATGACATCTTTTTGCAGTGTCTGTAGTGTTCCAGCAGCGCATCGCTGTTCTGGTTGTCAGCAGGTTGCCTATTGTGGTCGCGAACATCAGCGAACCCATTGGAGAGCTCAGCACCGTGACCAGTGCTGTCGATTTAAAGTGAGTGATGGGTGAAGACAAGGCCATCTCTGCCTCGAACGAAGACTTATGTAAAGTGACAGCTTCCTTATGCCTTTTTTCTTTAAACTGCTGACATGTAGACAAATTAGATGGCTAATGGGTGACCGCATCCTGCCTCCAAGAACATTTTTTTTTCATATTTTTTATGGGTTAGGTCATACTTAATTACACATTAGCCTTCTGAGAGGAAGTTTGTGTCAACTTTGAAGCTTTTTTTTTTAAGTGTAAACCAACCGTGCTTCAAAAAAATGGTGTGTTGTGAGTCGATTTTTTTCTATTGTTGATTAGTAGTTTCATGTTTGCTTGCAGTTGAGCTCAGCAGAAATGTTTCTTTGCATTTCATGTGAATTATCAGGAATATGAATCAGAACACGACTGTAAATTGATATTTGAACCAATCAAATCTTTCTCGCTTATGTTAAAGAAAAAGATTGCCGAACAATAATGTTATAATGACTACGTGACTAGCAGGAAAAGATTTTTCTTCCCAATGGTTAATCAGAGCTGGTATCTGCGTGGGGTTAAGTTATTTAATAGCACGAACCGTAAAAAACACACATTGTTTTGAAAACCGTTTTCATTCCTGAATCCATTTTTACGACACGGCATGGCATGTCGTGCAGTCAAAAGATAATGAATTTGCCCTTGTCTCATTTACATGGCAAGCATGTGAGCTCCCAAGAGAACGGATTATTTCCGGGGATGACTCTCTCTTACAGTGAAATTTGTGCCGCTCGTGCGTCTAAACGCGTGTGCGCTGCTAATGCTTGCTACGCCTGAGCGTCTATTTTTTGAAATTTGATACCACAAAACGATGTAGCAGTTTGGGGAAAAGTTTCGTTATCAAGTTCTCTGGATTGCTAACATGGCTTAGTGAGTTAACAAACATGTGATGGGTTGTCCTGAAATTTTGCTCTGCCATTCCTGAATTTCGGGAGGTGACACAATGTGACACGAGGTTCAAGTCACTTAAAAAAACCGAGCGTTCAGCACAACTGCCTTAGCCTGCCTTCAGACGTTTGCCGTTGCGTCTCTATGAAAAAAGTATTATTTAATTAACTTCATGTGCATGTACGTGAGCTGTTTTCAGATTAAATTTGAAGGAATCTGTTTAGGTGGAAAAATGTTCAGTTCTAACAACGAACTGAAATAATAGACACGTGGTCTTTACTGTCTGTCAAAACCAATATTTTTAAGAGAGCTTGTTTATAATACTTCATGTTATCTTATGGGCCAAGGATGAATTATAAAAATTTAAATAGATATCTTTATTTTGTTAAAAAACTTAATAAAGTGTGGCTGGTTCAGGAGTGATTGTGGAATCAACCACCAGCCAGTGTAGAATGTTGTTGTTTGAAAAACCGAATCTGATACTTTTTAACAAGCCACATTTCGCAACCATTACCAAATATTGTATCACAATTTTGGGATTGTTTTATCGCCATTTAATTGCAATTATTCTAATTAAATCGAAATTTAATCCCTTTAAAATAGTTCAGAATTTGTTATCAGTTTTGCTTGATACGTTACTGGACCAGTGGATAATTTAATTTGATTTTTTTATTTTTACCTTATCGTTTCAATCACTATATATTTTTCTGGGTGCTTATTGTTTATTCGTTACGTTTCAGCATTAACATAAACAGTCTGCTTGTTTGTTTTCACATTTATCACAATCTCAATAAAAAAAGAAGTAAAATAATAATTTCAATTTCGTCGTTACAAGTTAATTTTAAATTTTCCTTACACATACATGTTACATGTTTTCTTGCGACTTTATACCATTTATTAAATTAAAAATATATGTATAAGCTCAGTTGCTGCTTTATACAAATATATGCTTTATGTATATTATCGTAGTGAAACTGGTATTCAATGGGACGCACGTGTAACTACTTAGATTATTGCGCTATACGAGGGTTGTTTGTGTGATTTCAGGAGAAAAATAGTCAAATCGTTTGTAAATAAAAACCATAATTTTTTTTAACAGGTGGTACGAAATGATCATCTCGGTCGGCACCTGGTGGCAACACGAAACATCAAGCAGGGTGAAATTATCTACCGGGACGAACCATATGCCGTTGGGCCAAAGATAGCGAATGTACCAATATGTCTCGGTTGCAATCGCAACCTGATGCCGTTGAAGCAGCAATCTAGTGAAAGTTGTGCACGTTTTTATGAATGTTCCCGGTGTGGTTGGCCGCTGTGTGGTAAAATATGCGAGCAGGCAGCGCAACATTTGCCCGAATGCAGTGTGTTGGCGGCGAGTGGTTACCGACCGAACATCCGACCGAACCTTTACAACCCCGACCATCGCGAGTCAGCTTACTGTGTGATTGTACCATTGCGTGTGCTGCTGCTCGAACGTTCTGCGCCTGAACGGTATGCAACCGTGCAAGGTTTCGAGTCGCATCTTGCTGAACGCCTGAAGAGCCCACTGTACGGTGTGCTTCGGTCAAATTTGGTGCCTTTCGTACGCACTGTGCTCGGTCTGCAGCAGTACAGTGAGGAGACTGTGTTGAAGCTGAGTGCGATCCTGGACACAAACTGTTACGAAATTCGGTTGCCTGAGCGTCATGTGAAAGTACGCGGGCTCTATCCACTGGGAGCGATGTTATCGCATGATTGTCGCCCCAATACGAAGCATTATTTCGACGACCAGTTGCATATGGTGCTGGTGGCAACGGTTGATATCCCTGAGGGTGCTGTCATCCATGCGTCCTACACGCAACCACTGCTCGGCACAGTCCAACGAAGACTAGCACTTCGCCAAGCAAAGTGTTTCGATTGCGTATGCGAACGCTGCAGTGATCCGAATGAGTTAGGTACCCAAGCTGGCGGTTTTCGTTGTCCCAATTGTCGTCGTACTCCCGGTCTAGTGCTGGCGGTTGATCCGACTAACTACCGGTCTATCTGGCGCTGCTTGAATCGACGTTGTTCGTACCAGGAACGAGCGGATCAGTACATGGAACGTTGCGAGCGGCTACAGAAGGAACTGCTTGCCCTAGATCGTACCGATCCGAATGGTTACGAGGCGTTTCTAACTCGTAACGCACCAGCACTGCATGGCTGGAATGCCTATATGTTGCAGGCTAAATACGCCCTTACACAACTACTGAGTGGATCTCGTTCCTCGCAAGGTATATGGTGTTGAAATTTTCTGCGTATACGGTGACTTTCTCAACTTTCTGCCTCTCCATATTTCTGATCCATTTTTTCCAGAAACAACCGAGTCGTCCATACACCGGAGCGTAGATTTATGCCAAGATCTTCTAGCCGTGGCGGAAAAACTCGAACCTGGTTACGGAACCTTTCGCACAAAGCTTCTACAGGAGCTCGGTTCGGCATTTGGTACACTCCATGCTCGGGGCGTCTTATCGGTGAGTGGGGTAGTTGGTTTCATTGCGAGGTGCTTGGTGGTTCAATAATGAAACACATTCTTTCTTTCTATCACCTACGTGCACTCCCACGAATTCCTTCCTATAGGAGCAGCAACGGCAGGAGTGGCTTGCTGCGAGAAGCGAACTCGAGCGCATTGCCGAAACAGACCCAACCGTGGTCGGTAGCAGCTTTGGCGATAGCGGTTAGTGAAAAAAGGGTCCTCCCATCGGTGAAGCTCATAAAGCTTCACTCAACCGTACCGTGAAAGTGCGTCTGAAACCGTTGTACCGATGTTCGGGAAAGTCCCTAACCCGCTTAGTTCATTTACCGATATACATCCTATCCCGACGCTTGTTCGATTTGTTCGCATCCAATGAAACATGAAAGTGCGCTACTTTAATGCTCCATTTGCCCCACAACGCGTAAGGAAAGTGATAATGGAGTTCCACGGTACGGCTGCTCGATGATTGACCGGGTGCTTGAGAATAAATTCCAGGTTTTGGCTCTGCTCTGGAGCGTAATCTTTTTCACCAGAGTCATTATCGGTGTGCAGTGCGTGTGTTAACACGCAACAATCTCCACTAACTCATCCAAGGACATCGAAGGGCACGAACCTTGACCGTGTGGGATGAGAGGTGAAAGGATGTCAGTAAAAACGGACAAGATAGTTGCAGATGGTTTTTGGTGTGTGTCGTTTGATACGGAGTTGAGGTAGTACGAGAGAAAAAATATCGACCAACGAAAGCACACCGTACTCAAAAGGAGAGAAGTGAAAACAAATTACCACTGTGAAAAGGAATCCATTAAGCTCTTCCCTTGGGGTAATAAACTCTCCATTTGTGCTTTATTTCCACTGGAATTGTAGCTACAACAATTGTACATCTGCGTTTCCGATTTTTATTGATTATCACTGATATCTTTCTGTACTTTTTCCATTTTTATTTATATATTTTTCTCTTTTTATATCCAACTTCATTACATTGTTTTTCCCTGCTTTCCGGAAGATTAGCAGGATTTTTTCGGTTGCCTATAGATTATGCCCGTATTATGTCCATTTTCAAAAAGGTTTTGAAGAAAAATTTAAAAAGTTTTCAAAGATAATCGATAAGTGTACGAATTTGTACGAAATCGCTATTCATTAATAGGCAGTTTTAAGGGGAAATAATTCGTTGATATTTATATTTCTTCATTGTTTCAAATTTTCAATTCTTCCGAAATTGGAAAAATGCATTGAACATTGTTACATACATTTTTTTGGTATATACGGCAAATATTTTTATAACATAATATTTGTGTTTTGTATATTTGCCCACGATTCAAATAAATATTCGTAAAGATTCGTAATCAGCATACAAAATCTCGTTTCTTAAGCGTTTTGTGTCAATCTGTTAGATTGAAGAAAGTTGTACTCAAGTACCATTAAAATTTCTTCAAACAAATTTGAATAAAAATGTGACAATCTAATCGATGGGACGCACGTATAACTACGTGTATAGACCTCAATATTCATTAGTTTTAATGCCAGTCGGCATATGAATACTTTAATAGTATTGCTTAATAAAAACTGTATTGGTGAAAAGCTTGAAAAAGTAGGTTGCTGGTATCCATTTGGTTAAATTTTTCGTTTTTCTGGGCAAATTTAAAACAGTTTCATTGCCCATTCATTTGCTACGAATTGCAACGAAAGAAAAAAAAAACGCCATGAAATGTTACCCATAACTACGAAAGATGAAAATACACTAAATTTGAACCATGAAACCTAAACGGAAATCCTTTAAGAGTTTAAATAAACGATTAATAATATGTATACAGCGTATATGGCGAAAAATATAGCTAAAAACAAAGAAGCATAATATAAATGTTCTTTATCATTATTTCTCACGTCGAACGCAGATTGAATTATCGTTTAATCTGTGTTCGGCTTAAAAAATATTGCCACCCTATGTAATGTTTACGCGCCTTCGCGTATAGCGAATTGGGAGGAATTTTTCAACCGCACCGCATTCTACCGCATTCTACCTTCTCGTGGTTGTTGTTCTCGAGGGCGATTTCAACTGTGTGTTGAAATCGAAGGATACTACGAGCGGGGGGAACTTCAGCCTTGCTCTGCAGAACGCAGTAAACAGCATGGGAATGAGTGACAGCTGGGAGGCTCTCAGGGGAAACTCTGTGGAGTTTTCTTATGTCACTAGTGGTTCGGGATCTCGTATCGACCGTTGCTATGTCTCCTCTTCACTGGTAACACAGTGAACCACCACTTCCGCCAGCTGGTGTTGCTATATCGTGTGAAGAACCTGAACTTGTTGCAGAAGGTGGTTGTACTGAACACCTTTGTCCTCCCTAAGCTGTGGTTCGTTGCATCGGTCTGTGGCGCCCGTGCAATGGACATAGCGAATGTGACCGCCATATGTACCCAATCGCTGCTGACGAATCGGTATGTTGCGGAACAGGGGTGTCGACGAGTCGGAGTCGTTATGTACCTTTTGTCCCGAAAATGAAAAAATATTAATCGTTTAGAATGATTAAAAAATGTACAACACATTAAATTTATTTTTGTGTGAAGCTCCTTAAAGCTGCGGCCAATGAAAGTATTTCAAAATGATAACAAAAAATCTGTGTAAGTGAATTATTTTGTCACAAATACAATCCTAAGAAAGACATTAATTCTAAATTTTTGGAATATTTCGATTAGAAACCAAATAAAATTCTTTGTTTCCAATAATAATTAAAAATTTCAAATGTGTTGAAATAATACATCTTTCACAAATCTTGAAAAAAAATGACAAACTTATGAACATATGAAACATTTTCATTCAAATCCGCTTTCGGTACTTGAAACATTTCACACTCTACAAACACATTAAAATGCGTGTTGGAACTGTATTTTCGAACGGGATTGTTTCCTAGATCGGGATTTATAGCCTCAGGAGCAGTAAGAGCAGTAACGTTGTTTCTATCTTTCTCATTTCAGCCTCATCAAAAAATAAAAGAGAATGCTCAGATAATAAATCCACTTTGCAACCATTGTATTTGTCACGCTGCGGGGAAAGGAGGAAAGAAAGCTTTAGGTGGCTATGGTGTCTGAATCGTAAATTCACAATTCACAATCCCAAATCCCTCTGTTTAACCTGAACAGTACAGCGTATGCTGCTAGCTGTAATAATAACGCATTCCAGGTGCGAGCGCATAATTAATCAATTTAGCATATCTCGTGCATTATGCGGCACGTGTAGCAAGCTCAGGTGTAAGTTGGAAAGCGCAACAATTTCTAGCAGGCTTATACAGAAACCCCGAGAGCGTGCCGAGCCTTCGCGCATTAACATTGCACACCTACACCTCAACGCTTCCGCTTGGGTAATCTTGTAGCGTAAGCGCTTTCTGTCATTTTGAGACATTGGAAAAAGTTATCCTTAAAGTATACGGTGTGGGCCTTTTCCGTGCCAGTAAAAAACGTTCTACTCGCTTGCCAATTCGCACGGACCGGGACAGTGTTCTGTTTGCACTCGTTTATGCTGAGGGTTGAGGGGATTTGTTACTGAATAAGAGTATGTGGTAACGCGTAAACGTACCGTTCAGGAAAAGCTCTATAAAATCTTCTTCAGTGCCTATGGGGTTTACGCTAGGTTCACTGTCTTCCTCTCTATAAAGTTTGTCTTAATAGGCACGTCATTAAACAGGTTATTTGGTGCGTTTTCCATTTTTCAGCACTTTTTTTAATTTGCTTTCATATCCTTCCTTCACTTGCCTCTAACGTAGGTAAGTATTCGCCGTGGTATAACACGGATGAGTCTTAGGTATTATGTCATGGGTATCTTCATCCCTCCTTTTGCATTGTATTTTTAGTATATTTGCTTATGATTTTTTTCTGTATTCTGCCTTTTGCTCTCGATCCGTTGCTTGTGTTTTCTCCATTTTATCGATAATTCTTCGTCGCGAGGGATTTGCTGATTATAGGTTTTAGCTCCACCACTTGGTCGGCGTTAATGTTTTTTCGATGAATCGTGCTCTTATAAATTAGACTGCGTCTAGAGTGGTTGACCGTAAGCGTTGGACGAACCACCTTTAAGCAACTCTGAAATAGCTTTACGAAGCTTTAACATGTTTAACGATGCCCCATTTAGATTAATGACTACTGATACTCGCGGACATAGATATGGATACCCGCGAAAGTATGGTGATGAATGCCCCATCTTTCTCTTTCAATGCCTGTCGCATTTGCCAAATGTTGTCAAATGAGCACAGTAATTTTGGTCGCTCTAGATCGCTGGTGGTCTATTCGAACTATTACTTTATATCATGTTTTCATTCAAAATAACTTTAAAATACGCGTTAGAAATTCATATTTTTAAATGATAAAATATCCTAATCAGTTTGTTTTGCGTAATCGTATCGCCAAAGGTTGAACGCAGACTAAAACTAGATATAATGTCTATTTTTTGGTAAATGGGACCACATGATTTGAATGGAATAATGGAAAATCATCAATGTTTTCATATAAGTCAATGAAATTCTAATGTGAACTATCCTAAAAGTTTGATCGTAATACTTTGTCAACAAAATTGTCATGAAAAATTGAGGCTCCACATATAAATGATTTTGATGCTTTAAAGAATGCATTTTTCAAAATTTAGTTTAACAAAGAGATAAAAATACACTATAAAACATTTTTCATCCGAAAATCTACGAGAAAAAAGTAGTTGTTCATATTTGAATCGAAAGCGGTTTTGTAACTGTTAATTTTAAAACTTAGGCAACATTATTATTTTTTTTTCGTACTGTATCGTACTTTTCGGTGTCTAGACTGCCCCTAAAAAAAATGAAAATTTATAGGGTATTATATAGGTCTCAGAATGTGTAAGCACGATTCTGAAACACCTACACTTGTTTCTGATTTTTTACATATCACCATGACAAGTGTCGTTCCTATGCATTTCCGTGACATTGCGATGCAATTTTTTCAGAAAAAGCGAATAAAGATCTCCAACAAGTTGGGATCTATGGCTTTTTCTCTGAGTCGATTAGAAAATGAAATGACGTTAGACGACATAGATTGTTCAAAAACCGATTCAGAAGATTAGTTCATAAGCATCATTAGAATATGTTAGCGAGTCAACTTAGGCCATGCCACGCGTAAGTTTGGTATTCCAAGTCGTTCGTTCTATTAGTTGGGATTCTGGCCGAAAAGTTTATTGCGCTCAAATATTTATCAAAGTTTCAGTCAAAGTCAAAGTCAAGAAACAAACAAAGTTTGGAATGAGAGCAGAAGACCCAGCTGAGCCTTTACTAAAAAAAACTTTATTAAAGAATATCTTTCTAATATATATTAAATATAAATTATAAAGAATATGTATTACAGAATATATAAGAAGTTAAAGATATTCTTTAGACGAGTCGTTCTCCAGTCAGAGTTCTTATTTAATCTGGTTTATTGAAATAACAATGTCAGCTTATATTGTAACGTTAATTTAATTATTAAATTAACTGTAATACTATAGTAACTATCGCTGAGCTAAAATATTCTTCCACCACTGTTCTGAGATCGATAACCAGAGGTACAATTACACTTTATTTTACTTCCGTTCACTTTCTAACCGTTTTTTTTGCATCCTTATTGCTGAAGAATCTAACGAGGAAGGAATTGCTAAAGAATTATCCGCTAGAATCTGAGCCGGATGAATTATCATTTCGAAGTCTAAGATATTATTGCGTACAAGAATGATTAAAAAGTAAATTTGCGTACGATGTTTGATCGATCCTTACCATCGATTCGAGCTGTTGCACTCATATTAGTGTCAGAACTTAGGAAGTTGAATTTGAATTTCTCAGCTAATATATTTTTTTCTCAGTGACTATCTTGTCAATGGCATATGCATTCCCCATTTTGAATATTTTATAACTAATCAATCCATTTTCTAAGCCTGCACCTTCGCCCCATCCTTTAAAAAATTTCAAAATAGTGAAAACTAGTTTATGTTAAACAATTAACATGTTTTGGTGAAATAACGCTCTGATTTTGTCTCGTATGTGAGCAAGTAATTTGTGTTTGAAGAGATGAACAATTGATTAAAACAACTATTTTTCATTTCAGCGTTCTGTTAAAATCCGTATGTTATAGTAGTATAGTATCAGCAGTGTATGATGTATTTGAATATCGTTCTGGTGTCGATTGAGTGTGCTACTAGTTGTCTGATAAGTTACAAAAACATCAAAGGAACCGTAAAAACAAAGCGTTTAAAATTATATTTATAGTAATTTTACATATCCACAAAATATAATCGGTATATTTTTTTAAACCGTCATACTAATGCCAACCAGACATTGTTTGGTTTTATAATTGCATCTCATGCTCTACGTGCGTTTTCGTTTTATTCGATTTCTGCTGTTTCTTCTATTTTGTTGGGTCTTCTATTGATTTTGATTGTAATACCTCATTAAACATTCATAATTTTTTAAATCTAAACTGATTTTAATGGAAAGGAATAACTCTGATAGTAATCCAACAAGATATCAGATATAAAATAGTTCATAGATATATAGAATTTGGCTCGTTCTACCGGTACTTTCGGTAACACAAGACAAACTTGAAACCTGTATGCATGGTTTGTTTGCATACATGTTTTATGTTTTATGTGGTACTATGGGAGTATGTGTGAAGAGGTAGGGTCACCTTGAACGGTTAGTCATATCTTACTAGGGCGAGATGGTGCACAAGAAATTTGGTACTAGCCTCATTGTGTCAAGACCAAAGCTGGTAAACGCTACATCACCGGACCAGCCCAGGTCATGCTGCCCCGGGATGATGAATATTACTAGTATAAACAAAGTGACGGATAAGACAGGATTAATATCCTTACGACTTCCATAAGCCTGCTATAGTTAATTAAACTCGGGTGTCATAGGGGACATAAAGTCCACACTTGTTCCGACTAAGGATAAACCTTCAGGACCCTAAGCCTTTGGAATTCCAGTATCCAGTGGAATTTGGGTTACATGTTGAGAATAGTTAAAGTGAGTTATCAACGATATTTTGTCAGTAAATCGTGCATGTCTAGGACTTTTTTTAATATTAGTCTGTACAATCACATTATTGTATCAATATAAATTGGTGAATTCCGCTCCGATTATGTGGTCAAACTGGGAATTCCACACCGGATTGATTTTTTTACCAATCGGTAATATGCCCAAAATTTGGTTTTGTACCATATCACTGTAACAAAAATAATATTTGTATTTCTATTTATATCTCTCTATATTTCTCCTTTATATTTCTCCTCCTTTATATTTTTTTTAAATATGAGATCACATGCTATGTGATATGAACCTATATCGTAAATAAATAATTCTAATCTCGTTACAGCTCTTACTTTTGGTAAAAAAATAGTAAAATCCTGTCGTACCTAAATCTGAACCTGTACCTGAATCCTGTCGCTGAGGCGTAGCCTGTGGGCATTCGGGTGGGAGAATTTGTTCCCATTTCACGCATCACGGAGCCCCGCCGGCGTCCATCTTCCCGTCAAGAGTCTTCTATCCTAACGGCTACGAACTCTCTCCTTGCCACTAGTGCACACCGGAAAGCGACTCCCTACAATGTCCGCATTCTGCTTCACTGCCATACTCCCTCTCCTTCCTCTGGTCCTGTGCTTAACTCCACTGTGATAATAACTGCTCCGCCTAGCAAACGTCCGAGGGTGTTGATGCGCAGCCCGCATCAGCAAACATTGGATCAATTCTTTCGGACCTAGTGCGCCGGTGTCTTCTAATGTAAATGCATTTTATCAGAATGTGCGTGGTCTTCGAACGAAGCTCAACGGCTTTCGTTCGGCTTTCTTTGCTGCCTATTACAACATATGTGTCCTGTCTGAAACTTGGCTAGATCCCTCCATCCCGTCCTCTCTCCTTTTTGATAACACTTTCATTACTTTTAGGTGTGACTATAGCAACCTCAACAGCGAACGGTCCCGGGGTGGCGATGTGCTCATCGCATGCTCCTCCCTTCTTGCTGTCTCTCCGCTCTCTACCCCGTGCGAATCGCTTGAGTCGGTGTGGGTGCGTATCAAGCTTAGTAACGCATTCCTTTTCCTTGGCGCCTTCTACATCCGGCCTCAGTGTAGCTCATCACCTACGGTCGTTGAAGCATTGCTTGATAGCATCGGCGTTGTAATGGAGCGCATGGGCTCCCAGGACAAGCTTATCATCTTTGGCGACCTCAATATGCCTTCCATCTGGTTTTAGGCAGCGTGGCACGGTGTTCATTGATGGACTGAACTTCCACAACCTTGTACAACTTTCTGGAATCACAAATGCGCAGTGTCGACAACTGGACCTCATATCCACCAATACCGTTGCGGCTATGGAATGTGGACCTGTTCAACGGGCACCTCTACCATTGGTCCCAGAAGATGCCTTCCATCCTGCCATCGAGCTGCACCTACCGATTGCTTTGATTCCAGCTCATCGTACCTCACGCACTAGTACTACTTGCGGGTTGAATTTCAGAAAACTTGACAAAGCGAAAGTTACGCGGCTTATTATTCAGCACGACTAGAGCTTCTTAAACGCTGCTCCTACCATTGACGCTGTTGCCGAGTTTCATGTCTGTCATTTCGTCCTTCCTCTCCATTTGTTGTCCTTTCCGTAAACCACTTCCTAAACCTATCTGGTCTGACGGTCACCTCCGTGCTCTTAAATCTAACTACAAACGAGCGTGCCGTGCCTATCGCATACACCGCTCCCCTTACCACCTGCAGCTACTAAAATACGCGGGATCCGCCTATCGCCTAATCGGTTCCGTCTTCGTTGTTGCAGCGCGCGCATCCAATCCAATCTCCACTCCAATCCTAGACACTTTTGGCGTTATGACAATAGTCGTCGCGGCCTCTCCAGTATCCCTTTGTCGATGTCTCTGGACAACCGTTCTTTCTCCTCTCCTTTGGCTATTAGTAATTCGTTTGCGCAACACTTGAAAGGGCTCTTTTTTTCCGGACTTCCGGACAGATCCCTAGTGATGTTTTTTAACATTCATTCCATTAGCATTGATGAACCTTTGGTACTCACTGCTCTCCGCCAGCCAAAGCGTTTCTTCTCTCCTGGTCCA
>JXWZ01000519.1:0-17669 GCA_000956215.1 Anopheles farauti No. 4
CACAAAACATGTGAGAAATGTGAGAATATAGTAATCGAACGATAATCTGAACGAACATAGAAAATAAATTATAAGGCCATGATAGTAAAAGTGCGTAAATACTGACCGTAGTAAAACCACAGGGCAGTTGGTAGCCAGTGTAAAGCGGCTAACTGGTGGTTGTTGTTGTTCTGTGGTTGTGATGGTAGCCACAGAGTCAAACGATAAGTATATTAGGCGGCGTTCGGCCACTTATGCGGAAAATAATTCATTAAATAAAGACTTATTTTACTGTCGTATTTTGACAAAATCTTCAACAAAATAGTTTAGCATCACTTCTATCAAGACAATAATAAATGCAACCAAACGAAACAAGTAACGCATTAACTAAATCCATAATTTAACCATCCAATGTTTAACAAATTCGCCATTTTACTCTCAGTATATAAGTACGAGATAAGTAATTTGAGAGGGGGGGATGGTCAGCGTCTGTATCCATGTCAGGGTCGGCTGGCGTCCTTCTAAGTCCCCGCCTAAGGACTCTAAATGCTTAGGATCGTGTTCGTCGGCGTCACAGGTGACTGAGGGATAGGCCTTGCAAGCCACGTATTATGTCTTCTTTTCGACCTATCTCACTGGTTAACACAGACTACAAGCTTCTGTCGAACATTCGAGAAGTGGGGAATAATCTCGACAGCACAAAATTGCATTTGGCTTCGCTACATTTTTTCCTGTTCAACAACATGATCTCTTTGGGATTCAATCCTGAGCTTGTGGGGCTTTTGAGAAACTTTGGTGACCAGTCCTCCTCCCGCATCCTCATCAACGGATTCCTTTCTCTCTCTTTTCCCATCCGACCATCCGTTCGTCAGATTCGTCGGATCACCTTTCCATGCACCTTTCTACCCTCTACCATCATCCCTTCATCACAAGATTAGCAGGCATATGTTGCGACCCGGATGAACTGGTCAATGTCCCTCAAAATCGAGCTGTTTCGTGTGGCATTCGAAGCCTTCGGCAGAGCTTCCGGAGCCCGTCTGAATGTCGACAAGACCGTCGCGATCGACGTCAAGTTTGATGAACTTGACATGATAGGTGGATGTTAAAGCACCTTTTCGAATTACATGATAGAAAGATGAAAAGTTTTATAATAAAATTTTAAGTTTACACACATTTTCACACTTTTTATAAGTATTTTAAAATAATATACTCTTCGAGGAAGAATTACACATGCAGAAGTACAAAACGGCGTTTTTAAACGACACCATTGTGAAGTACATTGTTTTTATTTTACATCAAATCAATATAGACAAAACAGATAATGGAAAAGTAGTTCTAATAGTGATTCTTCAAACTGGCAGCGTTGACATACTGCTCAATGACATTACTCACTGTAAATTGATTTAATTGTAATTTCAAAAGTTGAAATTGTTCCCATTTAAATCGAACAATCGAACTATCACAAAATATTTTTAAATAAAGTATTGCAAAGAGAAGGTTGAAAGTTTCATACTCTAAATCAAGAAGTATTGGAAAGGTCAAACACTATTTAAGAACTTACTTTATTGTTTAGTAAAAATGTTTGAATGAAAATGTAATGATTTGTTTCTAGTAATTATAAAGTTTTGGTTTGATTCATTCGTTTGTATAATCAGAAAAATGCTGTAAATTCTCAGTAGAAATATTTCAAACTTTTTGACGACGAATAATAAAACACAAAAATCCGCATCATTGATGAAGTGCAATTTATTTAAGGTTCAATAAACTAGCAGGCTGCGTGTCGCTTTACCAATCTTTCTAAAATTTTCCCGTGCATTTTCAATCTGTTTTAGCTTTCTAGTTTTCTCCACAAGATAAATTTTTTTTTTCCAAAAAATTACATTTAGCAAGAGAGTATAATTTTCAGGGTAATTTCTAGTTTTGATTTTCAAATCCGTTTTTGACTGAGCTCAACAATTTCGTAATCTCGGGTTGCACCGCGGTACAGCGTGGTGCAGTGTATGCGCTTGTGTGGGTTTGAATGGTCGCCAATTCGCTCCTGTTCCAATTTGTGGTATGTAACCGAATTACCATATTGTGGTGAGACTCCTAAATACTAATCGAGGTAGGGTGGTGTGTGTTTTGCATTGGGTTTTGCAATTGTTCGCTTTGCTAGTTTACATCATTTTAGTCCAACAAGTGGTTGTCTAAATTTAGTCTACACATTTATATCCATCACATTCAACGTTCAGCTTTTCCGGGTTGCAATTCTCCACAGAAATTCTTTCAGTCATTCGTCTACTAGTGATGTAAGCTGACGTTACTAGAAAGGTTTAGTGAATTCCACGGTGAGTCTCATTGCTCTGCCATGCTCTGAAACGCGAGTGGGTAGGTTTCTGCTTCTCCCCAGAGAAATTCAGTTTGCGGTTGTTTACATTTCTATCAGGATTTTTTATTTACTGTGTAGCATAAGAGGTTTAGCAGTAAGGGACATATACGGATCAAGTGTTATTTCCTAATGCTTGGTGCAGGAGTAGACAAACTATATCCATATTGTGAAACATGGTCAAAACTTTCGTTAGTTTAATTTGTAGCTAGCTTATCGTACATTTTGGTTTGACAATAAATAATAGTTCAGTATTAGCTATGGCGTACGAAAGGCTTAGAATTTGATTCCAGCCTGAACCTGCGCCATCAAGGTAGCAGATGCTTGCAGTTTCTTCGTTTCCTCTGGTGTAAGGATTTGTTTTACGACGTGGCTAACACCGTTGCGACCCAGGACGCATGGGAGCGAGAGGTAAACCTCATCATCGATTCCATGCTCTCCCTGTGTAGAATGATGAGAAAATAAAATATTAATTAAACATCATACGTTAGAACGGTCGAGTTGTGGACCTTACCTTGACCAAGGTGGACACAGCGTGTACGTTGTACGTGTTACGCAAAAAGGCAGAAACCAACGAAGCCACGCTCAGTCCGATGGCCCACGAGGTGTAGCCCTTCAGGCGAATAACTTCGTACGCGCTATTAACGACCTCATGGTGCAGTTCGCCCCACTTTTCCGTGTCAGCATCGGTACCGATGTTCGGGTTGATTTCGGCCAACCGGACACCGGCCACATTGACACCGGACCACACTGGCACGCTGCTATCGCCGTGCTCGCCGATGATCCAACCGTGGCAGGAAGTCGGGGCGACTCCCAGCTTTTGCGACATCAAGAAACGGAAACGGGAAGAGTCGAGGTTCGTGCCCGAGCCGATGACGCGGTTCTTCGGCAGACCGCTCAATTTCCAGGCCACGTAGGTGAGAATGTCGACCGGGTTGGAGACGACCAGCAGGATGCAGTCCGGGCTCTGTGCCACCAGCTTGGGGATAATGCCTTTCAGGATGTCGGTGTTACGCTGGACCAGATCCAATCGACTTTCTCCTTCCTTTTGGCGCACACCAGCGGTGATAACAATCAAGCGAGAACCAGCCGATACAGAGAAATCTGCAACGAAAGAGAGAATAAAACAGATACATTAGATGGAAGGTTTCGAAAAATGCGAAAAATTCACCTACAATATGCTAAAATTCTTTAACTATCAAAATCAAAATCTTTTTAGACGAACATGAAATGAGCTAGCGATGTTGTTACATTGACACATAGATGGCGCTGCGTGCGTCCATTCTATACAGTGAGGGACACTATGATATAAACACGTATTTTGAAACAATAACTTCCTACGAAACCGATATTGTGGACATTTTTAGTTTATCTGAATTGCAATAAATATTCATGTTTGTTCCTTATTAATTCAATCCTGCCTCTGGCCCACCTAGTTTTTACTGCTATCAAAATTGTGTGACGATGAGTGGTAAAGCAATCTGTATCCCAATAAATTACCTATTACATTTTTTTAAATGAGAAAGATTAGGTGCGGCTGTTACACCTTAAATCGCAAATAATGCACACTAGCAGACATGTATGTTTCAACCATTGCTTTCTTTATTAGTGTGCTTTGAAATATACTGTGTTATTTGTTTGCGGCAATAGCTACTGCAAACCGGAAAGCCGGCACCAATAACGCGTTCTAATGACAGTTGTCCAGCCGATTGTTATTAGTCCGATGGAGATAATCGAGTAAGCTACGTGTTAAGTATGAGTAATGATTTGCAGTATCTTGCAAAAAGATGAAAAAAAAACTACACACAGATAACGGCAATCCCAGCTGGTATGGGCCAGCAAAAGAAAGACAAGGTCATCGAATAATGATAACAGTAACGGGTTGATATTCGTGGCTTTAAAGTGTACTTCACCAAACATCACTAGCATAGCGGAATATTCAGCTATCGCAGATTGGCGTGAATTGTGTATATTACATAATACATGAAGTTCAAAGATTAGTTTCCAAGATGAGCTGTGCAGTTTTGACTCTAAATCCTGTTTGATAAGCAAAAGACGCGTTGCTTTGCTAGCGTCGCTGTGATCGGCGATGTAATTGAATTGTACAAACTGAATTGTGCCAGCTGCGCAGTGAATAAAAGTGATTCAATTTTATGGAAAACCTCATGAAGCTTTAATTAAATTACTGCTCTTCAAGCTCTTGTCTGCTGTTTTTTCTTTGCGAATGTTTCATATCTTCGCTAGATAACCGATAACTGATTCTACGTACACGTCTGGAGGGCAATGCTCCCAATTCCATGAATTGCATTGCAAAAATGCACCTTATGCACTTGTTCCTTGTGGCAGACCGCGTTGGTAAGGAATAATAAATTGAAGAGCACCAAAGTCCGATGGTTAGAACCAAAGTTCATTGGGAGGTCAAGACAGCCGATGACGGCGCGTCTGTGACGAACAAATGGGCATGCGCAGTTCTTCCATTTGGCATGCTTGTTTTTACACGTTTTATTCGACTGCGAACAAGTTGTTCAGTAACAACATTCTTTATTTTTGGATATTGAGGTATAAATCGTATCACGTCGTCCATTGTTGCATTTCTAGAGTGAATGGAAGCTTCAATTAAAGCGGGAAGATAGATCGTCATAGAAGATGATGGCACAGTACGCTGGTGCAACACTTGTGTACCACTTTCGTTTTCATTGCTATCACTTTCACTCATCGCGCTTTGTGTGTGCATGTGTAAAACAAGAGCATAACACATTTCTATTGCGATGGTGTGTCAAATTTGGGGCACCAAGGCCGACGGGGAGGGAAAAAATGGCAGAGAAACACTCTCCCGTCTGTATCCAATCAACGCTCACGGTTTCAATTGACTACACCGCTTGGATCCCGGAGCCAGCGCCGATATAGCATTGCCCGAATGATAGTAAAAGTGTTCTTGAAATGTCATTCAGACTGGCGGGAGTTTCCCGGCCGTGCGGTTTGTTCACAGTCTGGAAAGATCCAATCGCAGTAGGCACATTTTCGTTCTACACCAGCACAGATGGAACGTTCACTAGCCAGCATCGAGTGTTGGCGCAAGTATTTATCGGAACTTACCGGTGCTCGCATTGATGTGGGCATTCTTCAGGAATGCGGAGCCATGCTGCAGATCCAACATTTCGCCCTGCAGTTTGTCCGCGTTCACATCGATAAGCGCTACCTCACTGGATACATTCTGTAAAGAGGGTTAAATTGAGGAGAAAATGACTATAAATGAACACCGTCAAACGCCGGGTCGCCTAGCAACCTGTTCGTTCTGGTGTGGTGCGAAGGGACCGTACCTGGGTCAGAATACTGAATGCACAGGCCATACCGACTTGGCCGATACCGACAACGGTGACCTTGTTGCCCGACGAGGTCATCGGTTCGGCAATCTGGGTGAGCAGCTTAGCTTTCATTTCAAACATTTCGGTAGATGGCACACTCCCTACGGAAACGGAAACACCAAAGCACAGTTTTATATAGATCGAAAACGTTCGCACTGATAACACATCTCACTCCCGCTGGAGCCGCCCTGCCCAGGGTTCGAACTTACTTTTTTTTCAAACCGAATACACGTGTTCACTACTACTAGCCGGAATGTGGTGGGCGCTGATGAGTCGCGTGTGCACTGCGATGCTGCTCACGATGGAATATTTGTACTGACCTCGGTGCGAACCGCCGATATCCGAAACGGCCGAGCGGTGCGTTCGTCCCGAGACTGGTAGCGCGTTTTTGAAGGTGACCTTTGGTATCGGTTTGGACGCGTCGGGCCCTCATGCCGCTCGGAGAAAGATACCCGTGTGGCGTGCAGAAAAGAGCGAAACAAACCCGTATAAACCCCGACGGCGTCGGGAAGGGAGGATGTGTTTTCTTTTCACGCACATTGCCAGCTGTGTGTCGCTGTGTTTATTCGACGGCACCGTAGACGATGATGTTGATGATGAAATTATGAACCACGATGATGTAGCCGCAAACGGAGACTGATAGCGGTGTAAGGAGTCTTCCTAGGGGGTTAGAATATGTTTGTGTATTCAAATGCTTTGTTGTTTACTTTTTGTCCGAAAATTAGGTGACTTCAACTTTGCAATACAAATGCAACGTTTATGTGTTTTATGTTTTATGTACATTATGAGTTTTACATCAAATTTATCAAAAACATTACAATAGTTAAATGTTCCATTTTATTACAATAGGTTTGTAACACAAGTTATGGCAAATGAAGCTAATAATTATAGTTGTTCCAAATTAAAATTAATTTAAATTCCATTCGTATGACATGCTGAAAGCATTACTTTTTCGTACGAGTTTTACCACAGTGTGATTTACGGTGAATCATCAATTGCCGGTTCTAAGCCTATTTTACCGTACGAGATTGAGCGGGAACGCTCAAAGTGGGCAGGTGATGCAACAACGGTCTGCTGGAACGATGCAATGCATCACAAAGTTGGGAAACAATCTCACCGAAGCAAAGAGATTCAGGGAAAGAGGGTGAAAAAGAAAGAGATGGCGAGTGATCGTGATCGTAAAATAGGAGATCATAGCGTGTGATGCTGTGAATGAAGTTTGGCCTGTCTGCGTCTTGAACATCTGCCAACCAACGTCAGGAAGGAACGAAGGCAAAAAAAAAACCCGTACGTTAAAACGCCGGCCGGCACGTATAACTGTGCAAATCGTTGTATGCCTTCGGGAATTGGTAGTTTTGATTTCAATGTCACTGCCAGCGGCAGCAGGTTCTAGTACACGCGACGTTTTGCACGTAGCTTTGTTGAGCCAGTGAAGCAGTGCGGCTGCTTCATAAACTATTGAGACGGTGATTTTACGTTAACTTGTGAAATTATTATTGTGCCGTTGTAGGAATAGGGGGCGAGAGTAGAGATTAGATGAGCGGCGAGTTTTCTGTCTTTAACTGTTAATTATTCCGACTTGTCAATACCAGCATGAACCGATTTATACGTGGGAAAAGCTAGTTCATATATATGTTACAGTAATAAATGAAATAATTTTGTAACATTTTTTTAACAACAACATTGATGTCATAAAAATGTTAGCTCGTAAAGTACACAATTGTTAGTAGCCCTAAAAGGACTATGTTTAATAGATTTTTTTTATTTCGACTAATTTCGTCAATCATTTTTAAATTAATGGCCATTAGTTTGTTGGGTATTTATTTAACATTGATTTAATTATTTTTCCATTTTCGTTGCAGTGTACAGCAATGCATTCTCGGTAAAAATAATAATAAATGCAAGAAATTTTGAAAACTTTGAGAGAACCGCAATAGAATTTTTTGAGAAGGACAAAAGTATCGGAACGATTGAAGAAATTTTCCAAAAACCCATTTATAATTTTTTATTTCCACAGGGTACCCTGAACATCGTGCTCTTTGAACCAATTAGTAGGACTAGATCACTATGTTTTAGGAAACTTCTGTAACATGCTTAGGTGCTACCTTCCGAAGCAGGAAAAACTAAACTGTGACCTTCCAGGCTGTGAACAGAATGGAAACTTTCATTATCATACAAGTCGCGAGATTAAACGTGAAAGGAGTCAAGAATGAACATCCATTTCATGAATAAGAATGCACTTAGGAAGCGCACTGATGCAGTCGGTAATAAACACAAGCGCATAGGACGAAAACGAGTATCATCCCACGCACGGCTTTTGCTAACACAGGTAAAATCGTGTCGCGATTTTAACCCCTGCTATCAAATATTGTTAGTATATAAGCAGCTCAATTGTTGACATAAAATCAGATTCCCTCCAGACCTCAAACGCTTTCTTTTCTCTGTTTGGTGGGAGCTCTTGACTATCGCTTACTCCACGCTGTTTGTTCGGGTAAAATCAAACCGAAACCATTCCGTAATAAGTAAATTTGAAAATTTTATTCGCTCAGCTGCTATGTGCCACCTCTCAGAGGCTACGCCTGAAATCGTGTTTAATTGTTGAATAATTTTGACTCTTCATTAACAATTTATCACACTACGCGTGTTCCGTTCCGTTCGTGGTTGATTGTGCCTGCCGGTCGCACACTAAATTGATGAATGAAGGAAGGATTAAACGCATCCTTCGCTGGGCGATTTGTGTCCTTTCTTTTTGCGGAACAAAGCAGATGGAACATGATAAAGATGAGTGTTGTAATTTTGAACAGATAGGAGACATTTCACCGGAGTTTCCACAGACAAGCCACATTTATAATTACGCTAACTCTCATAAATTTCCCACTCAATCTAAAACAATCACTAACCTTCAGTGTGTAGTACGTCAGCTGGAATACATCTATTGTGAAATCACACACTTCTTTTTTTTTTTAATTGGATCACTTATCCGAACATTCAGTGGGAAATCTGTAAGATTAAAGCTACACCACCGATACAACTTGCTGCCGTGAGGCACCCGGACTACAGGTAAGAACTTTTTTCAAGATATCCCTTTTGCTTTGTCCCCAAGACCTTTAGCTCATAATGTCCTACTCACTAAAGACGACCATTGGCTTGGCACGCGCTCAAACACTAGTGTAATTAGCTTAAAAACGATGAAAAAATGAGCCCCAGATGTTTTGTTCCCGAAGAAACTGAAGAAAAGCTATACAGCCACATTCAAATAACCAACGAATTCGTTTTTCTATTTAACTAATTTAGATACTTACATTTCCTATCACTCCATACAATTTGGCGTAGTCCTCTCAGCCACTGCTTAGAAATTTAAAAGTTCCCTGCTGAGTCACAATGACTTAATTTGTTACCCATAGTGCGCGACAGCGCGTAAAATTTGGCCCCGAAACGACGACGCAGCAGCCCATAGTGAGGCCGGTGCGGGCTACGAGGGCGCGGGAAAGAGATGCAAAAAATTCGAGCTTCATACAAACGTCCATTCGAATCGCCGTGGAAGATAGACAGCTCGAATTGCGCGAGCGAGATGCGAGATGAGCGGTTTGTGTCCGAGATGAATGCACAATGGGACTATTTGAAACACAAAACGGCCATGGTCATTTTTATTGTAGCATTTTGAAAAGTGACCATCACGACGACATCAATTGACAGTGTGGCAATGGTCCTTAACGCAAATCTGGAAGCAAAAAGCAATATTTCAAACGAAAGATCTGTTCTCTTTACTGTGCATTATGGCCTTTCGTCTATCCAAATAGCAAGTTTAACAAAAGGAATGACAACAAAATCTCGAATTCGACTCTAATCGGCCATACGTTTACATAATTTTGATTTAATAGTTTCATTACTCTACCGCCATTGTACCGCCACCGTTGTAACTTATCGTCTGCGATCGTCATTGTCGGCCTAAAAAAACAAAATCTTACAGAACGGATAACCCACTAACCAACATTCAAGTGCAATAAAATCTCAGGAGCTATAACACGGCGTAAACACATTAAACCATTAGCGGGAAAGGAATCGAAAGTGTGCGTGCACTTCAGGAATACCAATCCAGGAATTGCATCTAAAAAGCGTACTGAAGCAGTCGGTAATAAACACAAGTAATAAACACGCATACGACGCGTATCATCCCACGCACTACAAATTTTGTTAATATATAAGCATTTTTGAAATAAAATCAGATTCTCTCCAGACCTCAAACGCGTCTAAAACTGCTGCATCGATGTGACAAAATAGGATTGTCGATAGGATAAGTGCTGGTGTATTATGGACGAGTTTGTACAGCATTTTCACGTAAAAATAATTATACCTAATCCGCTGAACCAAAATTTACCAACAAAGATGCACTAAAATTGTATGAATGTCCTGGAACAATAGACAGTTTGTTAGTTATTCAAAACAGGCTTCATTAGCAATATACATCAGAAAGCAGTTTCCATGGAAAGCGCTATAACTTATGGTTATATGGTTGCACCAGCTGTTGTGCTATTTTTCAACTCGATCAAATAGTTATTCATTGTCATTAAGTTAGCAAATACTGTGTTTTAGTTTAAGTGTGTCGAAAAGGTATTTAAAAAAAAAAAAAAAAAAAAACTGCTGTTTCCCAGCAAATCGATAAAGGACTTGATTTTTGATTGATTTTTCGAAAATCAAGGCTTAAAATACTTGCAAAATAGGTAAATGAAATCAACTAAATGACAAAACTATTTTTAGAATACAAACCATCATGGTTGGCTAATATTTTTCATTCTCCCGTCGATAGCACAACAGTTGGGACACTTATCCTTCCTTTTGGAATTCCAAAAAAGAAATAAAGGAAAAAAGAAGATATGAGGGGAAACTAGCTGGATTAAGCAACTATATTATTAAAAATTGACTGACATTCACTTGGTGCGTTACTTCGTTTAATGTAGATGTTTTACTCTAGTGTCAGCTGTACGACTGTGTTGCGGAGTTTGTAACGTATGTTTATTCAGTCCCTGAATAATATATACCATTTTGGTACATATGGCATATGGGTTCACAATTGATGTACTTCAATAGTTTCATGTTATCGTTTCGACAGTATCCAAGGACAATTTGCACGTTGCATATTTAATGTTGGGTTCGTTTCTTTGTTCAAACACGATTGGGGTTGACATACTTCGGCAACGTTTTATTTGTGCCCGATTAATACGCTACAAAACCAATACTGTGCAATATAAAGCTTACAAAACCAACGACTGCATTATTCAAAGTGGATGCGAAAATTCAAACGTTAAAAAAAAGTGGTTTAGTGACGCACTTCTACAAGTGTTATTGGTTACATGTTTCATACGTAATATATATCATATTATTTCATTAATAGGTGTCTTTTGATGATCAAAAGAAGAATTGGTGATAGTTTTTAGGATTTTTACCGTGTTGCCAGTACCTAACAGCACTGACATACATTGGTTAATGTCAGAGCCTACTAGATTGTGGTAAAAGATTATGTGTATTTGTTAAGTGTTGTGTAGTGTGGTAAAATTGTATTCGATTGTTGTATTGCATCTTGTTGGAACAACGATGTTTGTGAGCATAGCGAAAAAGAAAGTGATAACATAAACGGTTTAAATATTTTAAAACTAAGGAAATAAATCATGAATGTTAATGTAGAATAAAGTAACATGAGGGAAAAATATGTGTATTTTAAAACTTTTAGAACTTTTCGAAATCATAATCCAAATCTCGTAGACAAACATTATATTTATATAAAAATCCTTTAAGTTTATGCTGTACATTTGTGAAATCGAAATATATTGAAAACATGTGTAACTAAATGTCCACACCATCTACGACGAGCTTGGAAACATTTAATTCAACGTTTCACCTCTTACAGCGGAATGGTAATCAAGGGTTTGTTTGATTTTATTCTTCTGATGTTCTTACTGCCCGCTGCCGTGAATCTGAGGCGTGTGGAAAGTGTTATCTTTTGGAACCTTTTTCCTCGATTTCATGATCTCTTGCGTTCTGCGTAGATCCTGCATGAATGATTACGTTTGCTTTGGAGCTTAATCCAATCGGGAGAACCGTGACGGCAGGGACGAGTGGTCGGAAATTTGATAAAGATCTTATGCTCGACGTTAACATGTTTTTGTGAAGAAAAAAAGAAGTAGAATTTTTCAGACGAGATGAGCTTCCCGATGCATGTTCACACACGGCATCTAAATGAAATTGTCAGACTGCGCTTCGATGCAAATATGTGAACGAATACGATCAGCGCAGAAGCTACACCGTTGATTAAGGTTCGCACAGAATCATTCGGTTCGCTATAAACTGAGCAGTAAGTGGTGATTATGTAAGCCGTAGATTCAAGCTTGACAGGAAGGCGGGTCTGAATCATTCGGCAATGTTTATTTCTTTTATGTTATATTTTCCAACGCGAAGTGTGTGTGTGTTTTTTTGGCGAATCGTTGAAGCTATTAGCTGGTAATGTTGGCTTTAAAAATTAATTTTACATGATTCATGTTTTGTTCGAAAGTAAAGAACACACGATCAAGATGCAGAGGAATTCTTGACCACCAACGGTTAGAAACAGGAAATGTGATTGTTGAAATTTGACGCTCGATAGAGTAGCTGAAATCTACAACGAGCTACTTTACATATTCTAAGTCTTATAGAAGTGTATAAGTCGAATGATTAGGTTTTGAATAAAGTTATAATAAAGTGTCCAACCTATAACCAGTGTCCAACCTCTAGCGCAAAGTTATTGTGTTAGAGCAGTTATAATTAAGTCATTATTGCCACTAATGATTCTTACAATTATAAATTATTAGTAAGAAATATTATGTTACAACGTTTTCTATGCGTTCATCCTTTCCGACTCATAGTTTAATGTAGATAGATCTCGTCTTTGTCCTTCAAACCCTCACCACTTTAAAACTATAAATTTACCAGCGCAATTTATCGATCCATCAAATAAAAGAATGAGTTGATTGATCATTGAAATTGAAAATACTTCTGATGTAACGGTACAAATTCCTGTTAGTTTGGGAAATTTTTGGAAGTATATCGAAACGTTGTATTATAGTAAATATAAATAATTAGCTCAATATTTTCAGCAATCTCCAGGCTGCTTTTATTCACAGATTAAACGAATAAATGTCAGAAAATTTATATATTTTTTATAAAGATACACATACACGACTTTAAATGCAAAATAACAAACATCACACTAAAAGACCAAGCATATTCAAGGAAAATGTATCCGATAAATATTGCGAATTATAAAACCAAAAAGGATAGCGAGGATGCGAAACTTAAAGTTTGAATTGAATTTAAAGACATTTTGAACATTTCTGCGACCTCATACCTCATAACTATAACAATAACATTTTATAATTATAGTCTTTTTTTATTCTGCAAAACAATTGACCAAATATATAATTTAAACACAACTTTATAATTGATTGCCCAGTTATGAAAACTGCACCGTATTTTTATGCTTTGAACTACAATTTCGAATCATTCTTGTTTTTGTACAAGTTTGAAACAATTCTCCATACGGCTCAATTAGGAGTGTCATAATGTAAGAAACACTGAGCAAAACTTCATTTAAAAAATTTTTAAGGGTATAAAACGTAAATGAAAAATTCCAAAAAGTTATAAATTCATTAATTTCATGAAGATCACACAGTAACGAACAAAATTGTTTCTACCAGTACGAATAGGTACGCGACTCATGCTCAAAGCAACAGTATTTGAAATTCTTTAGAGTCGTTTAGTTTTAAAAACAACTAATGTATACATTTTTTTGAACGCTTTTTAAAAATGAGTTATTTATTTTTTAACACGTCTTTACTAAACATGACTGTTATTTGAGATTAGGTGTTAAAGAAATATTCTTTCAGTCATTTTATTAAATAATGCATGCAAAAACTTGTAAAAACGCAACAAACAATACTGTGGTGATGTGAATTTCTGCCGCAAATTTACCATCATTACGGAGCTTAATAATCTAATGTACTAAGTTGAAAGAAAGTAGACAGCATACTTTTAGCTCTTCATCCAATCTGGCTCTTCCCAACCCTCAACGAATTGGTTTGAAGGAGTATTTCTCGTACTCGTTAATTAGCACTATGCATTAGGCTTATGTACCCTTCCTGGCTAATGGCTCACGCATGACATGGTGGTACGTAATCTCCAGATGGCCTCATAATTATTACTTAGTTGCTAGCGGTTGATGTGCTACGCCCGTCAGGACAATCTGCATTATGCTTGAAGGAATATTTGCATTTCTTCTTTACATTCATCCAGAACGATCATTATGAGTAGCATGTTTAATAAAATATGTATAAATACGATTGTGTTGTAGTGATACAACTTAGCTTTGCAATACATTGCACAAGAGAGGCTGATGTAACTGATATTTTTAATAATAAATATGTTTTGGTTAGAAATAAATAGCATAATTTTAGCGAAATGTGTTCCTCCTCCGCGTAACGACTCGCGATAATGTCCATATTCCCGCGCAATCGTACCGGTATTTGGTTTTGAAAAACCATTTTCTAGAATTAATTAAGGGCTTCAGTAGTTCTATTATTAATTTCATCATAGCTGGATGCCTTTCTGTGTTAACGTTGCTGCATTCGAGAGACGATTAGCGAGCATTGGCTGGGTTTTGCAGAGTACCGTTTTGTGTGCGTATGCGCTATGGATGCATATCATTTATCAATCGCTCACTAAACCCACCGGATCTGACCTCAATCACGCCAAGCGCGGAAGGAAGGAAAAGGTCGCCGGGTAGGATATCGGCAGGAAGTTCGTGTGTGTGTGTGTGTGTGTGTGTGTGTGTGTGTGTGTGTGTGTGTGTGTGTGTGTGTGTTAGTGTGCGGTTTTTACACTCCGCTGCCATTATTAACTGCAGCGACATCGAAGGGCACTAGTCTACGTTTTGTTTCCGCGTCCTTTGCATGGATGCATTTGTAAGACAAAAGGGAAGGGATTCGTACGCTGAACAAAAACAAAACGGTGCAGCCTCCGAGCACAATTGCATTCCCAGTGCAGACGGATGTGTGCTGTTTGGGAACAGGTTGAGATTATGATATTTTTTTTTATTCCTGAAAAAAATCCCAACACCAGTACGTTCGTTCTCCCCTGCTTGTTGTGTGTTTTGCGAACGGTTGCGCTGCCACTGGAAGACGGCTGACGAAAACAAAAAGAGAGAAAACATGCCGGCGACATGTTTTCACTCCCATGGAGGTTTTTTTTTCATATCTAGAGTATTGTGTGTGTGTGTGTGTGTGTGTGTGCTTTTTTATTTGCATTTCGCACTACACTTCGACACGTACAAGTGTCTTGAGTACATGATCAAGGTTTCGCTGTCTGCATCTGGTATCAAATATCGTTGCAGCTAAGAAAGACATGTCAACATTTTCACAGATACCTTACGAGTTTTCATATTTTCTGTATTCACAAATTATTACCAGTGAGAATTGTTGTATGAAAATAAAGGATAAAGACAATGTAAGTATTTTAGGCTATGAAAAATTTCATTGAAAAAAAATTTTTTTCGCTTGCTTGGTTGAAAAATTTCATTGAAATGAAATAATTAAAATCTCAAACAAGCTTCTCGTATTTTTAATTTTCATACCGAATGTTATATGTTAAGCACTATTATTTTCCAATTCTTATAACGTAAATGAATCGATCTTGCATTCTGAAAAACGACAACCGCTCGTGTTTGCCTATTTGGTATGTTGCAAACTGGAAACTCCTGCTTTCAGCGTATCCTTTTCGCGCCCACTTCACCACGATGGCACACGATGTCTCGTGTTCGATTTCGTTCCATGACGCTCCCCTCACCCCCCACCCCCGATCCGGTCGAGTTATGCTCCAGTTTTTGTTTTTTGCGACCTACAAGGACCGTGGTGACGCGCCGGTAGACAAATAAGCTTGTCACTTCGCATAAGTGCAATGAAATCTACACCACCAGCAACTTTTGCGGAGGGGTTGCGCATGCAAAACTCTCGAACGGGTGGGGGGGTTTTTTTTTGTGTAATTTTTTCTTCCTAAATATCCCTCACCGGTAGGGTTAAGAAGGGACTTACTCGCACACTTACTGATGAAGCGTGACAATAGCGGGTTGGCTGTAAGCAGGGTTTCGGTCTGGGTCTGGGACGCAATTTGGGTTCGGTTGGGCACGGGTACGGCTGGCAGGACAGAGTATCGAAGAAGCACTTGGACACGTTTTCCGGTGTCGTTTCTGTTTTCGCTCCCACCGAGCATGAGGGAGCGGCTAAGGAATGGCAAGGTTACGGCGAGTGCCTGCTGGGAATTCAGGGTAGTCATTTGGAAAATTTAGTCATCAGACGTCAGCGTGACAGGGAATGGCGTTCATTGTATCATAGTGCGGTTAATATGTATGCTATTGATGTTGAAAATAATAAAAAAGATGCAAAAAATCAACACGCTGGTAAATTATGAATTTGCTTTCCTTCCAAACATTAAAATAGATTTAAAAACAAATTTTGATTTTCCAATCAGAAACCAACATTTCCAATAACTCAGATGCCATGATTGATACTGATTTAGGAATGCTAATTACCATTCCCAATTCCGATTGATAGAATCGTTAACTGTCGTCGTGCGCCCGCAAACAGCGTACATCGTAAAACGCTCCAATCGCGTGTCGATCGAATCGTATCATGGTTGGATCGTTGGAGCAAAAAGATGCGAATCAATCGGACCTTTGGGGTGAAGGAGGTAGAATGAGAAAATACCTCCCGAAAAAAAAAGAAACCGGTACTTTCGAAGCCGTATCACCGTTCTAGAACCGAACCGCTGTGCCTCGCAACCTCTCGGAACTTGTTTGATGGAAGGTTCGGGGACCGAAACCGACTCGACCAAGCTCGCGGTTCGAAAGCTTTCCTGTGCCAATCGACGATTCGTCGGTCGGAGCACTATGTCTGCCGGTAGTGTAATGGCTCCTTTGGTGTAACTCTTGGCACCGAATTCCGCGTGCCAAATTGTTCCGCGAGAGGGTAAAAACCTTCTTTTTTTTTCTTCAAATCGTGTGGTGAAAAATTTGAAAGTGATCGTGGTGGCCTTTTATCGATGTTTTAACAGGCTAAAACAATTTAGTAATAATCTCATTCGGCAAATGCCCCGCTTTATGGTTAATCACTCGACGCACACACCTTTCCGAGGTAGAATTTTCTTACGATATCGTGGGCATTCGTTTCCCTGTAGCGGTTTTTCTGCTCTCTCTCTCTCTCTTTCTCTTCCCGCACTTTCTCAACATGCACGCCGGTGCGTTGTTTCGTGCGGTAGACAGCGAACCAGCCCAACACAACGAGGGATTGAGCGTTCTAATGAGAGAGCATTTCGAGTTAAAGGGTTGAACCCACCAACTGAAACAAAGCAAAAACATAGCATGCGAATGCAAAGAAGAGAGATCGGTTGGCCAAACTGGAGGTGTATAAGGAAGGTGCTCAACGCTTAAAACCGTTGAACCACCGGTAAAGGGGCAACCGTGGCACGGGAAGCTGGTGGAGAACAATCCGGTCTTGGATCGTTCATGCATATCACGAACAGTGAGCGATGGTCGATGGAGATGTCCAAATTGGTTCGAAGTCTCAATTCGGAGCATCAAAGTAGCCTGGAAAAGTTTCCCCAACACATTTCCTATTGGTGGATAGTGTTTTACTTGTGTTTGCCAGTGTTAGGTCTGTAAGAAATGTACGGGTTTTTTTTCACACCAAATTTCCTTAAACATGTTGCAGTCGTCGGCAGACAATCCGCCCATAGTGTGGAGTAGGCTTCAGGACATTTTTTGTAGCGAATAATCACGCATGAGTGTGTGAAAGAGAAGGTGAAGCGTGAGCGAGACCCAGCCATTCAATCAACCTGGTGGTGGGTCATGATGGTGAGCATGCTGTTGATGACGACGACGA
>JXWZ01000520.1:0-17258 GCA_000956215.1 Anopheles farauti No. 4
CAACAACCACCAGTTAGCCGCTTTACACTGGCTACCAACTGCCCTGTGGTTTTACTACGGTCAGTATTTACGCACTTTTACTATCATGGCCTTATAATTTATTTTCTATGTTCGTTCAGATTATCGTTCGATTACTATATTCTCACATTTCTCACATGTTTTGTGTGTGTAAAATTCCACTTTCTCTTTGTCTGAACAACGAGGGAATCAGCATCCCAAATACTCTTTATTTGAAAAATATTACACACCAAATCTTTCCAACTTTACCTAAGGGACCCGGGCTAGCAATGTTATAGCAATAGAACTAGCAATGTTCTCTACACGAACGAAACAACTCAGTTGCGTTGTGATGATTCTGAAAGTGAAATTAATTTTTAACTAAAACTAAATTTAATTAAACCAAAGACTTACAATTCAAAACCGAAATGTTTAAATATTCAATTTTCTTTCTCTCTTCTCTAAATATTGGATTCTTTTGCTTTGCTTTCCTACGGATGCGGCCTGTGTACGATTTCGTGTTTCTCCACTGCAATGGTAAATGATGAGATGTCGAACGACTCTTCATAAGGTCGAAACCCGTCGATCGATTCCGTTGCGAACTGATTCTGACCAATCCAGAATCCAGTAAGATGCCTAATCGCCTGATAAAAATAATAAAAACTTAACAATCAGTTTGCCACAACGTTCAAACATAATTCATCGAAGCAAAAAGGGACTCAGCATCCCAAATATTCTTTACTTGACCAATAACAATTTTAACAACACTTTTCAGCCTTTGCCAAATTTGAAATACACTACTACATTACATGCACTACACCTGAATCGGCAGATTAAATAGCGTTGATAACCGACGAAGTTGCATTGTCGACATGTCTCCATTTGTAGAAAATAATCCTTAAGTGATGAATCTAAAAGAATACATGATTAAACAGTACTATAATACGCACACATTCATAAAATACTTACCTGATAAAATAAACTTATTTTTAACATTATCCAGCACAACCAAACAAACCGATAATCATGGAAACAAACGATTTTCAACGTGATGTTTGAAAAAGTCATAGCCACAAACATCGCCCGGCCGACAATTGACAGCTAGTTTGTGGGCGACGGGTATGCAAAACTGTATAAACTTGGTATCGTCGATCCGGCCGCCGTTCCTAAGTCTTATGCGGCGGAAAAAGCTCACGCACACATGCGCATATCGTATATGTATACGATACGTGCATGTGTATGCGTTAGGTATTTTGTTGCTTGTTTCTTCTTCTTTCTTTTGTAAAAAAGGAGGCTGGACAGTTATCGTTTTTTCGAAAGTAGTAAATTTTTATTTTTCCAAACGGATAAAAAACATAATTTTTTCGTCGACCGGATCTTTCTTACTAGCGCTGCCATATGATGCTATATGCCTTTGTTAATACACGTTGTTGGGTTTTAGCTGAAGTGTTTCTGAAAAGAAAACAAGTGGTAAATTAAGATAAGAAAGAATTAATCGAGTATCGGTGATACGAGTGATACGATCATCGAGTGATAAAAAATCATTACCTTTAACGCCTTTAGTTCTACAGTATCACAGTATCTGCATGATAAATACTTAGGAAAATACTTGTACTAAATGATCACAGAACCTTTCAACCTGCTCAATCAATAACGCTACACAAAATGCCAACACCTAGATGAAATTGTAAACATGTAGAATGCCACTTTGGTTCTGGCTTTGTGGAAATATTTCGCTGTAGTTAGAAAGGGAACGTGGATAGTTGAAGCGAAATAGAAATACATTTCATACGCATCAAACACGAACACCAACTCAAAATTGTACCAGGGACTCAAACACATTCTTACTTTCTCGCACACACTCTCATGTTTTGTTCTCCTCACACCGTTTCAGTAATCCGCAACATCCCCTCGCAAAAAAACTCGCTGTCAATTGTTTACCGGGCGACCATCGATAATGACATTTAGCGACGCTAGCGCCAGATATGGTAGGTTTCTGAACTACTGACCGCCGAGACCTAATCTGGATTATACCGCGCGTTTTCTATAGTAGACGAATACACGAACGTCGCATACCGAAAAATGCGTATAATGGTAACAACCTGCAGACACAGAGGCATTTGGGACGTAGTAACAAACCTCTAGCTCTAGCAACGATCGAGCACGAGCACCAAGAAAGCATTCGGTTTTGCCCGTTGAGTCGTGGCCCTCTCGTGGCGAACTCCTGAACAAAATATAGTTGAGAGGAAAGCCCCGATCCATTATAACCCTCGAGTGCCCGGGAAGTTCGGTTTTATTGTAACCTTTCAATGTTCAACAACTGAAGAAGAAAAACAGTCACAAAGAGACGAACCTGTCTGCCGAGCTGTGCGTGAGTTTGAGTTCGCAACCGAACAGCAGCAGACATATTAAGTGCCGCCGTCGCCGCTGCTTGCTGCCATCGTCAGCATTGTGATCGTACGTTTAAGCAATTTTACCATCAGCTGTACCGTACCTAACTGGTTTGTGGTGATCTGTGTTTTCCAAGTGATAGGTGATTCGGGCAAAAGTGATCCATGCTTACTTCGCCCATGAATTAGGGGAGTTTGAAGCACCTTCCCTTATTCAACCGAACGACCTTTCCCTGTCGTATGGCCGCTCTCCTTTCTCAATCTCCTTTTGTACACATAAACACACACTCGTATCTCGGTGACCACATCGTCCTGCATTCTCCACCCGCCCGAAATATCGCTGTGGACGTGTGCAATCTCGCAAGTCGCCGCAAGTTCGTTTCAGTGAAATCTTTCGCGACCCGCGCACGAATCGCAATCGTACGGCGCCACGAAACGGTGCCGGTGGTAGTGGTGGTGCCGGGGCCCCGTGATTCTGCAACAAGTGTCGTTTCCGGCCCCGGAGTTCGAGTTCTCCGTGTTTCTTGCACAGCAACAGCAACTGCAACTGTGACTGCAGCGTATAGGAAGAAGAAGAAAAAAACAACACGAGCAGCCGCCCGAGCGCGTGACGGTATTCCGGCCATTTAAATTGTGCCTTTGGCGCGTGTATCGATATTCTGTTCCAGATAAAAGTGTGTTTGTGTGTGTAGGTGTTTGTGATGGTATGTGTGATAGGGGTAATCTGTGCAGAGTGTTCTGGTTCCGTGATAAGTAGTGGAACGGGTGATGCGATAGAATGTGTTCGGTTATAGAGAGTGATCTTAAAAAAGTGAAATCATTAGGAACGGCTTGGCAAACAAAAACCTGCATAGTTTTCATTTTTAGCAGCTAATCTCCACACTCCTTCTTGTGGATACACATCATCTCATAAGGATTGTGCAACACGATTTCATTAATAGTATAGAGTAATAATCGTATTCATAATTGTTTTCATTCTCCAGTTTAAATATATAATTATTCCTTGTCGAACAAACTTCTCTCATGTTAATTATCATCCCTACAATGTGTCGCATAGCAACAGCTTTCCACAGCACTTTCACCAAGTGCGATTCACCAAAATCCTTCATGGAACGTCTAAGGGAAACCACCTAATGGGCACACCCGAACACCAAATGCAACCGGCCAATGTGTTCACAATTGAACCGAATTTGCAAATGGGTACGTGCATGCCACAGCCGGTTGAAACCCATTCGCTCTGCATGTGTGTATGTGTGTGTGCGCGCGTAGATGTTTCTCAAACTCCAATGTTTACACCGCGTCTGCTGGCAATTGTCATTCCGTGTCAGCGCCTACTATAACATCTCGTGCAAAACAAACTGTACCATAAACCGCCTTTAGCTGCCTCGTCGGTTCAGCCATACAAGCCACAATTCCTATTGCGAGGTGTCTTGGAAAAAAAGGAGATGTCATAAAATTTGCATAAACTTTAATCAATTCACAACTTCTTCGCGGTTATCGCCACATTCCATAAATTAGTTGCACAAATCATAACCTGTTTCCTGTCCAATGTACAATTTAGATTGCGTAATCATGCATCACTTTGGTGAATTGGGATAAAAAAATACGAAACGAATACAAAAAAAACTTGGTATTTTTCCGTTTTAATGCAAAAATAGAAGGTCATTGGACAAAACAAAAAGTGAAACCCAATGGCAAAAACGAACATCTTACCGCGAAGTAGCCTCACGGTTCCATCCGTTTTGCTAGGGCTCATCACCACATCAACATCAGCAAAACAAACAAACAAACGGCCCTGGGCACCTCGCGGCTGAGGGCTATCGCACAAACACACATCCGCAACCGGGCGCCATGAACGTTGCAATTTCGGTGTAATCAAGCCTCGACGGCTGCGTGAACTCGAAATCGAAAGCAAATCAGCAGGCAAGAAACGGTTGGCGAAACACACCAACGATGAAAGATTGCAGCGCCACGGTAAGCGGGAAACCCTCTCCGCTTGCGGGAAGCCCACCATCATCTGGACTGGTAATGGCATAGTTGGTGGTGGGAGGAGGGTGGGGGGTGTATGGAGCACGGTTAATTTCTGCTCTCCTCTTCCATCGGTGGCCCGGTCTGCTTATGTAAGCACACGGTAGCACAAGTGCTCCAAAGTTACCGGCTCCACCGGCAAGGTTCCTGTTTCAGCGCGGAGAATTGGCGTTTATTATTTAAAAAAAAAACACACAGCCTGCTATGATCTTGCGTGATTTGATGAAGTCAGCGAATTAGATACAGTGTTTGGAAGGACCAGCCTAATAATAGCCCAATAATAGGATGGTGTACGCGTAAATGATTAAAAGTTTGCCCTCTTACACGCCGGCCCCAAATTTACGTTCGCCCATCGTATAACCCGAAACTCCTTTCACTTAATCAGGGATTATTGTTCGATCGAAATCATACTACAAAACTGCCACAGCGAAACACCAATAGCTTGATTGCAATGTGCACCTGCGTGTAATCGAGAAAAATCAAAGGGACCGTAAATAAAACCAAGGAACTGGAAATATAAGATTTTTGAAGGATCTGAAACAAACTATCGCTTCTCATTAGCATATGCTTTGATGGCTAGACACGGGTGGGACAAAATATGATAATATTTCGTCACATGTATCCCACACCACCTGTGTAAAGCATTCTCTGAAATTACAGCCTCATCGCCTGTAAATGAATGTCGGAAAGGAACATTTTTGTGTCTCCTTTTGCGTCACGATTCGCTGTTAATGATTTACTCAAAAAAGAATACATTCAACCAACCTTTGGTGCCATTCGTCGCCGTACTTCTGTTCTTCCTGAGGTGGAACATGTTCTTCCCCTAACCTTTCGTTTGCCGTTTGGGTGGATTAACTGTTCGGTTGTGTGTACCACGATTCGCGAGAATACGAATTTGAAACATCCAACGGGGATGCTGTGCTGTTCTTTTTCCGTACGGTGTCTATCCAGCCGAATATTTCAAAATACTTTCAAACCTATCCACATTAAGCGGGTAGCAGATATCAAACCCGTACCGCGCGGCTTGGCAACTCAAGCCCTCGAGGGACTTTTTTCTCTCACCTTTGGCCTTCGGAAGGCCATTCTCGGCGCGGCGCGGTCCGACCTCGTGCACATAAGATGTGCGCGCCACGTACGTGGTGTTGGTGAACTGTTTCAAGGTGACGAACCGGCACCCCGGCATGGAATGTGCTCGCGCACTAAGAAATTGGTTATCCAGTTTCGGAAGGTTGCCGACCGGTTCAGGGTATAATTTTCGAATCCAAATACACACTGCCGCTGGTTTTATGTATGCGATGTCGATGCGGTACAACATCGTACGATCAGCGAACTTGATCCGACGTATGGGACTCGCTTCCAATTGCTTCCCCACACGACCGCAGGGTCATGATCGCATTCAAATCCGAAAAGAAACACGCTTCGCCTGGGTACGAAAATTAATACCGAGCTTGCGACTATCTGGAGATGTTTCCGTTACGAAAACAACATATTGCACAGCTGAACATACCATGAGTACAGACCGAAAACTGCTCCCTTTACTGTGTCAGTGAACAGACGCTATCGTAATAGAAGCACACAAGGTGCTGCCGTTGTGTATGACTCACAAAACACATCCAATACAGTTGGGATTGCTATCGGTATCGGTTTATGTCACCACGGAGAGTGGCTTTGAAATGGTCCACCGGCATCATCGCACACACAGCCTCAATCGTGCGTCAACGGTTATATCAATAGCAACATCATGCCGTTCCATAATTCATACCGACGACGATACACACCAGCACACCACACGGGACCGCTGTAGAGTTTGGTGGAGCAGAGGAGAAAAGAAAACAAGAAATAAAACGAAAACGAACCCAAATGCAGGTCACGATCGTGTGTTGCAAAATTGTTTGCAAAATGGTTGTAAATACGCCCCAACAAACGGGCGATTTGGAATACGTACAACATTGCGATGAACTTACTTTTTGGTATAATTAAGATATATTATAAATATTCCACAGTTTTTTTTCTTCTGCTCCCGAAAACTCAAGAACAATCTCTCGCTCTTATCGCACTTGCCCATTTTACACCAACCACCGATGTCATCATGCAACCGCCATAATTGCATCCCCCGCACATGGGCAACCTTTGGCGAGAAAGTTTCCGATCCCATGAACCCAACCACCATAATGGAATTTAGGTACGAAGACACACAAAAAAACGCAGAAAAAAGCACATCAGCTTTTAGCGAGGTTCAGTGACACACGCGTGTCTGTTTGCGAACTCTACCAGCATCCGGGCACGGTTCGGTGAATCGTACCGTGTTGTACAAATGGTTTACTTTATTGCGCAAATTATGTGCCATTCACCAAAGTAAAGTAAAACCGCTCTTCCGGGTTGCGACGTTACCAATCGCTCAATCGTTCAGCATTTGCTGCAACAAAGCAATGAAACCGGCTAGAGGCAGAACAGAAATGGAATTCGCGGGATGGAAAAGCCGAACTGCAGTGCACGCATGTGGATACCTTCCTTTTACTGTTCTGCTCTATGGATGGATGGTTTGTGCCATACCCACACCTCCAGGGGCATCTGTTTCGAGGCAAACGATCGATGAAGGTGACACTTGCGGCATGTTCCAGAACAAAGATGTGTTTTGTGGTAAATTGGAGATGTTTTTATTTGACACAGTTCGCATAATTTTGAAATAAACGAAAATATGTTTATGGAGTAGAAGTACTCAAATTAATTGTGTAAAAGAACCTCACCAATATAGTGCTTTGTCGTTTAGCTGCGTTTAAATCGTTTGACTGTTCGTAATGCAGTCATTAAATACTTTGGAGAAGCAGTGCGTGCGGAAGAAAAATTCTCCCCCTTTAGATTTTCAACCATATGATAAGAAACAGTCGTCCCTAGATCCCAGAAACACAGGCACACGATCGTGCTTGTCGCAGGAAATCGTTTGTCAAGCGAAAAGAGCGATAGTTGAGTAACGGACAAGCGGTGATGCAAATGGTGTGCATACCCCATACACTAGATGCTTCTGGTGTCGATAATCTAATTTGCAAGATTGATGATTGCTATTGGATGCCAATTAGCAGAATTTATCTGCTGCAGCGTTAGCTCGTCGTTGCCATCATCATCCGTCCCGCTCCGATGGAATAGCGAAGTTGAGAACGTTTAAGACGTTTGCACCGAAGATGTTGCAATGCATGGTTTGTGTAGCAGCAATAGGAAAACAATGTTTATTGTCCAGAACTCACCTGTATCGAAGCGAACCCGCTACGGTGAGCTTGTAACTTGCAATCAAAGCACGGCAAATAAAAGTGACTGTGTACAATTGAAACTCGATGAAGCATCAACCGGAACGAGGCCGCTCGAAAACGATGCGAAACCAATACCATCATCGGAGAGAGAGAAAAAAAAAGGTTCTACCCATTCTGGGAGCGAGTCGAGCCACAATTGTTTCCCAAGACCGAGACCTCATTCACAGAGCCGGCCCCCAAAAAAAACCAGAACGCCTCCCAACTCATCGGCAGTTCGCAGTACGGAAAAAGTACATCCGAGAGCATCCGCGATGTGCTTTGTTTTTCCTCACCTCCCTTCGCACTGAAGTCAAGACCACAGCTCAATTGTGAACACGCAACAAATAAGGGTCGGTTGTTTTTCGCCTAACACAGCCAAACACACCGCTTGCTTCGATCGAATGAACGAACGTGTGGTGATTATTTTCAGCTTTTATCGCACTTGCGCGCGCCTACTATGCCAGGGTTTATCCGCCGCTGTATCCCACAGTCAGAGAGGATGAGTTTGACGTTTGACGTTTGACGTTTGAAAACGAGTCAATGAGTGATGATACAATGGTCCATTTTAATTTAACTGCCCTTCCCCTCCCCCCACACACAGCTAGCGTGATCGATTGCACCCATACACAGCAAAAGGTTTTAAGCGCATTCCCCCTTCAGCAGTGGCCCGTGCCCGGTGATGACCGATCGTCGGAAACGAAACGTGAGATTAAATTTTTCATCCCACAAACACCTTCCCTCGTGCTGGGGTTTTTTTTTATTTTTTCACTCTTCGCTAGCTTCTCGAGCCGATTTGACATTCACCCGTCGTACCCGTACGGTGCGACAGGTGCGATTTGACGCCACAGAGCATCGCCGTGTGGAACGCGTCGTCGGCGGCGGACGATGGGAAGAACACCCGCTTGCAAATAAGAAACCGATCGTCTGACGAATGGGTTTATTTGTTTGTTAATTAACCGGTTATTGGTCGGCCATTTTAGTCATTTCATTCCCTCGCTGTCTCGGTGTCTGTGAAATTCTTCACCCTTTAGCACCTAGCAAAACACCCAGCCAGTCTGCTTGCAGGGAAACCTGTTTCTATGTTTCTAGTATTATTCACGAAGCTTCGGGGTTCTGGGGCTTCCACTATCGTGAAGCTAAACAATTTTTTACACCTCTACGCCCCCTTGCCCGCCAGCTTTGATGGTTCGAGAATATTTGGCAAGATTTTTATCACAGCTAATTACTTACGGCCCATTGAAAATGGCCGATCGTGCAAACCTTCGGACGCTGCCGCGATCCGATAGAATGCGGCTTGATGATTGTATAATTGCTGCGGCGTTATTAATGACCCAACCCTTCCGCACTGTGTCCGTCCGTGTCCGTTTGGTCGCATTACAAAAACACTTTGTTTCTGCCTAATCTCGACAAACGCTACCTGCAACACGACGCCGACCGTGGCGTGGCGATGATTTGTGGCTCACAACAGCACCGGTTAATGGGAACTGAGAACGCTATGTGAACGTGCTGCGGCGGGAAGTACAGTAATACATTCCGCACAGTGCATTTGCAAACGGCAGACAGGTGTAGCTTATCGTAACATTTGAGGGAGGCACAGGTTACAGCAATAATATTCGTGTCCCTGCAGACAACATGAATGAAATGCTCGTAAACATCGATAAGCCCTCACCTGTATAGAATTACTACCAGCAAAACGGGACAGTTACTTACTTAGTGCCTTATAAAGTCTTACTGATTTATTTAAAACGAAATCATAAAGAAATAAATAAAACATATGCATGCCAAGCTGGATACTTGGTTTTACATGAAATTCTTTCTGAAATGACTGAAAGACGATGCTGAGGTCAGCATAATGATTTTTTTTCTATCGATAAGGTGTCTCAGCCCTTCATGGAACCTTTTAAGTCACTGGATTGTTTCATGTATCACAAGTTCCACTGATCTTTCCATTTCGGTGATATTGCAAAGCTTTTTTGTCTCACACAAATGGAACGTTAACCAACACATTTCTCTGGCTCAGCTACCAACGCGAAAGGTGCAATGGTTGGAGCCGGTCGTAAAGCAATTAAAAAGCATTTTAAATAATGGCAGCTTTTGGACAAAACATTAGGACATAAACCGAGTCTACGATCAATTGTTCCGTGCAAAAAATGGTGATCATGGACGAAGAATCATACGTGAAAATTGACAATAAAATACTAGTTGGTGATCAGAACTTTTTGTTGCAACGGAGACAATGATCGATACCGATTTTTCTACATGCCTGAGTGTTTAATCAAGCCACGAAATTAACTCCGTAAATTAACTACGAACGGGAAAAATTTTCCAAACTGGCTTGCCAATCGAAACTTGTTGAAAAAGTATTTATGGAAACATGTCAAACCAGTGGGTTCTATTACAAAGTTTACAAAATACTGAGCAGAAGTGTACACGGTTGGTGGAGAGGCATCTTTGGGAGGGTGGAGAGGCTGCATTTAGAGAGTAGCGTGAGACTAAAAAAACTCCTTATAACTTATAACTGATCGAAGCTCAGAAAGGTTATGCCAAAGTTTAAAATAATACTAAAAAATAAATTTTAATAATAATAATAATATTTCAAAATTATTCGTAAATTTACGACAAAATGTTTTTTTTAAGGATAATTACTTTTAGTTTATTTTTATTTATTTGTTTAATATCAACAATACAGGCGTAACCGTATTGACGTACATATTTTACTTTTCAATTGTAATTTGTCAGGGCATTTCAACACTCTGACTTGTCTAGCTCGGTTTTAGCCGATGCCTGAAGTATCGTTCAAGAAATGTTTGTTGTTCTGTTCCATTTATTTTGGGATGTAATCTGGTACTGTTGCGTTCTTCGGAAGGGAGATCAGTTGAAGTCAGACTGAGCCACATCGGTCGGATCTATCCACAATCCAAGTGTAATGGTCCTAGGAGGACTGTCAGATGAGCGGATCTCCCTGTATCACCTTTGTTTGCATCGCCAACCGGAACGTATTTGGTTTACCCGATCGTTTATAGCCTGTTGGTAAATCTGTTGGATCTGTTGCTAGGGACTATGGTGGTAAAATCAGTCCAGAAAGCCGGTAAAATGGCAGGCATGACTTCGGTCGTTACGCCAAATAGAAAAAGAACAATAACTAAGCAGAAGGGAGCAAGAAGTGTTCTGTGTTCTGTGACTGAATAAGCTGAATCCAACGTCTGCGTCAGAGGAGGAAATATTGGTTATTGCTGTCAATGTGGCTAAAATTTGGCCTAAACACACCAGGAATTTTCATCCACCGTAAACTGTTTGGGACTGACTGTACATTGTCTTGATTGCCTCTATCATAAAGGAGTCGCAATTAAAAAATAGTCTTCTAGGAGTGGGACAAGCTATTATTATTTATGCTATTAATACGGCTGGAGAGTGGCTGATTTTTAAACTTATTAATAAGTAAAAACATGCCACACGGTTCTTACCACGAGCTTTCCTGGTTTTTATTGAATAAATTTATTTATTTTCATACTGTGAATAACAAATCTTTCTTTTTCATGTGGCTGAAAAAGTTCCCATCAATCCGTGTACGTTATTTTCTAATCTTAGCTTTACATCCGTAACTTATCCGACCTTAGCATAATATGCCAGATGAAAAAATGGGTCAATCTATCTTATATTCACACTTCTGGAGCAAAAGTTTAACAAACTGTCTGTTGGTTATCCAATACATGCTTGCTTTTAAAACTGTAACTAAACCAAAACCGCAGCCATATCGAAAAACAGGCCAAGAACCATATTTTACCGTGCTTAACACGATAACCTAGATCCAACCAACCGTATGGCGACACGACCGCTTCCCCATAGTAACCCACGGAAACAGAACTTCTCAGACAATTTGTCGCCTTGACCGTTAACCGCACCCTCCCCCTACCTCACCCAACCGTCGGCAGTTCAACGGCCACCACCGGGAATAAACGCCACTTCCCACACTTATATTTGCACACCCTACAACCAACGTCACGGGCCAATTAGGGAAGCGGGGGCCGGCAAAACACACCTACACGGCGTCGAAATTATGAATATTAAAATTTTAACCCAAAAAAAAACAAATACACAATATATTGCAATACCACTAAGTGACATTTTACTTTTCTCTTTCACATCTCCTTGTACGGATCCTTTGCAGCTAGCTTGTTAACCTTTCCCAACGCCATCCCCCAAACGCGCCATATTATACAACAAACCGGATGAGGGTACCGTCGAGTGGTTGGCCGATTTTTTTCTGCAAGCAAAATATAAACATCGAGTGAATTTGAAAATTTCTGGCATAAGTACCCGTTGAAGTGCGTAATAATGTACGCGAGCAGACAACGAAAGTGAAACAAAACCCCACCGGTTTTGTTTTGTTTTTTTTTTTCGCTGTGTGTATTGATCGAGAAGAAGAAGCCATCGGGAGAGGGAGCGAGAAAAATGAAAGTTTAATTCCATCCATTCCAAGCGGTACTGGAAATACCGATAAACGTGTACCATCGTCATCGACACGGGGGCCTCTGTTTGTGCGGCCGTTGATCGCCACCAGGTGCCTGAGTGCTGTTGAGAAACTACCTTTACGGGCGCGCGTTAAAACAAAGCACCCTCCCCTCCCCATCGTGTTTATCGTGTGGTGGCATGCGAATCCTAAGCGCCAGTGTGAAGATGTTCATCGCCTCCAGCCAGCCGCCGGTGCGTAATCCATCGTTCGTGACGTGCCAGTGACAAGTAAAATGTGTCCATTTTCGTAAACGAACCGGAGGGAAGTTTTGAAGAAAAAAAAACACCCACAGTGTATGTGTGTGTGTGCCGTGAAACAGAGCGAATACAGTGAGACGTGCACCGGAACGGGCACCACCGGAGTGGAGTGTGCGACAAGTGTTCGATCGAATCGGTTGCGGAGCGTGCGTGGATGTGCCCGGATCGAGCCCGGCATTCGTGAGTCCTCCGGCCTGCTAGTCAATACGGCAATCTCCTTCCGAATGAAATAATCAACCGCCCAGCCGTGCCGTGTGAGCAAACATGACCGTTTCGTATTCAGCGGAGGTACCGAACGGTAGCAATTTTGGCGTATTTTGGCGCATTCTTTGGAAGTAAGTAACACAATCAATCACACAGTTAGATAGACAACAGCAAAGGCAACCCTACATTCGCCGAATGCACGGCTTTTAAATATTAATTGCCCGATTACGCTTAAACGACACTGACCTGCACCGGGACAGATGATGGTCGGTGGTATCGCGCTTCAAGCGACACGAGGCTACGTGCCTCTAAAGTTGTTGTTAAAGTTAACCGTTGCAAAACGCTGCGATACGATAAAGAATAATAGATTAGACTACGAGCGTAACATACAAATCTGAAGCGAAAGTGAGCGTGCTTCGGCTCGGGAGCGCGTGTTTGCTTTTTACATGAGGTTATGAAAATTTTGAAATTCTATTATGATATCGAACAATTTACATTCTCTCATCTTTCTTTCGAATATGTGTGTAACGTGAATCATACACAAATCAATCAAACCTATCAAGAGCGGAATTCATCCAAATAATAAAAAAAAGCATTATGTTTCCCAACATCAGGGGTGTCAAACTAAAAATTAAGCACAATATCAAAACATGGTCAAATTTCTGATATTACATATGTTTAAATTTAGTATAATTTATTCAATACAACAACATTACTCCGTGCCACATTTAAAAAAACAATAGATGAAACGAAAAATGTAATAAATATAGATAAGTTTTTCCCATAAAAAAATACGTTAATGAAGGAAAGGATACTTATCGAATCCTATGGTAAGAAGAATAGGATCAAGGGGCAGAGGTTCATCGTGAGATAGGCTGTAGAGATTCCAAGGCAGATGTTTGTAGGGCAAGAAACCATCGTTTGTACAATACATTCTCCTTACGACCCGCCTTGATCTTCACGAATTCGGTTGTTGCGATCACAGATCATGGCCATTTTTGGAGTATTATATAAATCGTTACCTTTTATTACCCACTTCGTTGAGTGCTGATGATAATTCCTGGTCTTTCTAAACAAGTTAGGCAGCAAAATGGAGGTCGAGGAGAAACCCCATAAAAATATTGAACCACTGTCGCATGGTATGCATGATAACAATTCGAATCGAATAGTGTTTTAATGAAAACAAAATGACTACACTCACTAAAAGTTACAGCTTCATTTTGTTGGGTTAATATGCGAAAAATTTCCCTACATGCAGATTTCGCTGCCCATCTAAAAATTCACTCAACTAATAAAAAACCAAGCACTTACAAAGGATGTCAACTCGACATAATATCTCATTTTTTTTGAACAATTTTGATCAATTAATCAGTAAAAACATACAATTTTATTGCTATATTTTTATATTTATTTTTAGTGTCGTTAAGTTTATTACTTATGCTATATTTTCCAAACGACAAAATAGCGAAATTTGTGATTTTTATCCATCATTTTTTAGACTTGGTTACTTGGAAACTGGTTATCTAAGCTTATATTGCTTGATTATTATGTTAACGGTTCTATCCAACCTCATGTTGGAACTGTTCATTTTTTGGTATTATCTTGCTAATTTTAAAAATATGGTTTTAATCACAACAAGGATGTTGATCGCTTTCTTTGATGCATAAACTAACCCACCGCTAATACTGTTAAAATGAATCTTGTTTCGTGGCTTTTGGTGTTACATTGGTTCAACCTTTGCATTTTACTTCCAATTTGTTTAAACTCGCAAAACACCATCGCCTACTATTGCCTCGCAATACCAAAATTTCTCTGTCGAGACGATGTAATTCAAATACATACAAATATTTGAGTGATGTTTTTTTTTCAAAAACCTTAAGAAAAAAACCGTGCAACAAATGATAATTTGGAAAGGGAAACATGGACGAAGACCCTAAAGGCTTTCTTGTTCTACGACATCACATATCAATCGTTCAAATTCATCCACTTGTTGTAACGTACGCAGCCAATATCCCTTATGTGTTCGGTAAACTTCGCCAATGATAGCCTAAATAGCAACAATTAACAGTACATGTTACTATCATTACGTTGGCATCATCTAATGATGCGACTGATGTTATAATCAGCGCGTCGAACAGCTTTTATTTGATCCTTTTCCTATTCAATCTATTCCTCCCCTCACTTCCTCTCTCATCTTGCCCCGTTGCGCTTGTGGCAAAATGTCATACACACACACACAATGGCCCATCATAAACGGTTTTGCAGTCATGCAAATTGTGCTTGCGCGCTACGGGCAAAGATTGTAACCTTACCGGTGCAATTGTGTTCCGCCCGCAAGCGATTCCAGCACACCAGCCATTCGCTCGCTCACGTTTTAATAATTTAATTTCCCAACCCCTTTGGTTTATATGGTTGTTTTATTTTTTGCGCCTTATTGCGGTTTGATAATGCACTCGCCCAAGGTTGGTGGGCGGGATAATAAAAGCGCAAGATTTATAGTCAACCGGTGGTGTCCTTTACGATGAACTTCGTTCGTGTGCACCTTCTGATGTAGGGCAGCTACCTACGAGGCCTACCAGAACTGGCGGCTATTATAATGCGATTAACCGATTAGCTAAACAAAACTTCCCTCACACCGGTGGGGATCCACCTCCAAAAATGGGTGGTGGACGAATGTCTTGTCCCAAACCCTGCGGTCACGAATTTCCGGAAGCGTTGCGAATCGCACTCGCACTCAAATCTAGGTCCCACAAACGGGAAACTAGGTTGCACAAGTGAGCTCCGCATAAAAACCTGCTTCCTTCTATCCTTCCCTTTCTTCAGTATCCTTGACGGGAACTTCGTAGACTTTGCAACTTTGCCTCCAACTGACAGACAGACTGGACCGATCCGTCCATCACGGATAGCCTTTCTTGAAGGTCATAAAGCAGTGCAACAGTCGCCCCTCAAAGATCAGGTGATAATTACGGCGAACGTTCACATGTTTCCATCGTCTTGGACGACCCTCGTCGAGCCAACCGGTTATGTCCCAAGCAGCTTTGGGCTTTGGGCTGTTTATTCTCGAAAGCCATCTTCACGCTACGACGTGGCTCTTGTGTGTACGAATGTTATGTTTGTTTGCGGGGTTTTTAATTGCTTTTCATCGTGTCTCCTCTGTCTCGTTTGCTTCCCAAAGTAACCGGATTCATTGGAGAGAAAATATAATTTTACATCAATACAGTAGCCAAACAAAAAAATGACTTATGCAGTGAACCCCTCGGCAAATGTATGTCTCATTAATCCACTCAAATCTACCCAGTCTCACTCTACGCACTACCACCCTATGGCGCAACACCTTGGACACAGCGTTAAGCGTCCAATTAACCCTGACGAAACGAAACAATGCACCCAGCAGCTCCTTGATATCCGGACCGAACCGGCCGTTTTCGGATTTTATCGATTAAGATGCTCTCCCCGTAGCCCGGCCGGCCCCGCGTTCAGAATAGTCAGAAAAATGCTCCACATCGCGCTTGCACAGTGCAATCTAATGTGCAAGCAATTAGCTGTCTCCTTCACCCCGAGTTTGTTTGCGGTACGGGTTTGCGCGATCGGCTTGGCATGAAACTTCCGGCAAACTTCGATGATTGACGTTTGAACAGTTTTCTCTTAAAATGGTAATGCGCACCAGCAACTACACACTAACCGGTCGGTGCTGATAAAGGTGCAAACAGAGACGAATGATTAGTGCTACTTGATGAATGTGAGAAATTTAAAGCGACTTTAGGGCAATGGACCAGGGGAAGATTTTTGTCATATTTTTTCTTGGCTTTATAACATTTATAGTGTGTGTAAGTGTAGATGCTTCTTTGATTCATAAGGTTTCTAATTTGATAGAGAATTTTAAAGCGATTTTTATCGAGGTATTCAAGCCTTATATGCACATTTTTCGTCGTTTAAAACAAATGTTTTGAAAGGTAATTTCAACAGCACAAAAAATGTAAAAATCAAAATATACTCAATTGCCTATTTTTATCATCTGAACGTTTCAAGACTTTTTAAAAAGCGTTGAAAAATATTTCTACAACACTTACACTTATTTACATCACTGCACAATTTTTTAACGAATTTTAATACGATTTTTGCATCGAACAGATAAAATTTACATTAGTTTTCTAATAGTTATGTTACAGGGAACAAATTTATCGATGTCAAAAAAGTTTATTAGGTCATAAAATTGTATACTTTTCTACAACTTCCACGTATCATAACTTCGCAACATCTTTTTAAGTATTCGTTTTATTCACAAAAAGAATCAAATGTTCTTATAGCTGTATTACGCTTTATCGTCCTAATGAACGGTAGAGTTAGTAGTCAATTGGACGATCCATTTCCGGTGGATCATGCTCATTGTTCAAATTAAATAGTTTTTGATTAAAAAAAACCCTACACGATTTTTTAAGTAATTTTAATTCGTTTTTTTTTCTACATGAGCAGTCGAATTTAGATATAAAAATAAACAGTAATGACGCTGGTCGTCGACAAAAAGAAAACGACAAACCCCCGTAAGCAAATTAAACCAAAAAAAATCCTCCATTGAATGTTTTCT
>JXWZ01000526.1:0-31130 GCA_000956215.1 Anopheles farauti No. 4
CCCCGGTCCCAGCCGAACATCCGGCGAAAAGTGGAAGGACATTGCACATCAGGCGTATAAATTCATTTCAGCGACGGGATTTTTTTTTTCCGCTCACCGGGCGACGGGAAGAAATCCGCCCGCTTTTCTCGCGCGCCCCGTTTGACAGCTGTTTGTTTTTATGTGCGGCCGTGTATATCTGCCCGGCAACTGTGCGAAATCCGCACTAGCTTTGCGGCGTAATTGACATTTACGTACGTCGGCTGTCGAAACGGCCTACCGGCCTGCTGGCAAATATTCCTGCCAAACGTTTCGAAGCGTTTCGCCGTGAGGTGCTCGATCAAACAATTCCACCAACAAGCAAGCGACGTTTGCGAGCGTTCCCACCGGGCTTGGGACACTATTATCATCTGCACCGAGCGAGATAACGCCCGAAACAGACAGGTACATTCGAGCGCTCGAGCCCGCTCGTACACCGTCGATGTCCGAGTGTGTGCGTGGACGCCCCATAAAGCATTCGAATATCGGATGTTTGATTTACACCACACAACCGAACGCCGTAGTCCAACAGCTCCAAGAGCTGCGTCGGGTCCGATAGCAGCAGCGGCACCTTTTTCCGTCACCTCGGCACCGGAAGTGCATCCGTGGCGATTGGTTCAGCTGCCTAATGTGTGCGGATTCGTAACGAAATGTTATAATTTATCGGGCCCCCCGTGTCCCGGTCGCACGGTGCCGTACTGCTCACCGATAGTGCGTGCAAACATGTGTGCGAGAGCACGTCGTCACGTACCGCTTTCCGGTGCACCAACACCGAGTTATTTATTATCTCCGCTTCTCGATCGATCATCTTGCATTCTTTCCACAAACGAACACAGCAGTGCGCGCGCGCGCGCGTGTGTGTAGGTGTTATATTGTGTGTTTTATTCGACCATTCGAGAGGCAACGATTTGTGTTGCTTCTGCTTCGTTTTGCGCTTAAATAAGTTTCACCCGTACGCTTGTGGTTGTATGCGGACTCGTGCACGCACTGGTCGCCGGTCGGCTAGGTAGATGAAGATTACACGCGGTGTGATTTTTGGGCTGCGTTCGTCGGTACGCTAGTGCCAACGTCTTACATGTAAGGTAGATCAAATCATAGGGGGTTACCTTTGCTGCTGCGGTGGTGTTGCCGGTGAGCGTACGGACGGTACACGGTTGGGGAGAGGTTCTGGGTTCTGCGAACGAGATCAATCCAAACGAACGAAACATTAAAAAGCCAAACAAACAGTAACACGCCGATGCGATGTGCCGGATGTGCCCAACCTCCAGGCGGAGACCATGAGTGCGTCGCGTACATGACGCTAGTTGACCTTCTCGAAAACGACCACCTGCCGGCAGTAGCCCCATGGATCGACTTTTTCGTTATTCCGGCACTTGGAGCTGTTCGGCGAGCGGAACACGTGGCTGATCCGGTTGTTGCCGGGCAGTTGTTGGAACACTATCCGCACGGCGGACGTCCGCTGCTGCTCACCGAGCAGTACCAGCGCTACCAGGAGCAGTACGACGATCGCACGCATGGCTGCCAACTGTTGCGTTTCACGTCTGCCGTCGAAGTTGCGTCAAGCCGTACCGTAAAGCCGTGTTGTGATACGATCGAACAGGTGGATGTCCGTTTTTATACCCTTGGCCCGCACCGGGGCCCAGTCTCGCCGGCGAGATTTGTGTCTTTATCACGCGTCTATCGGCTGTCGGCTGGCCACTATCGGGATTCATCGGAACGCTTTATCAAAAGGCGCTTTTTTGTTTTTTTTTCTTCGTCGTTTTTTTTTCTCAACAGTATTAAAAAGCGCGCATCCCACCGTGCTACGTACCTTGCATTTTAAGGCCAATATCGTCGATAACGAAAGCCGCCACGCGCGGGATGCCCGGCACTGCCCGGCTCAGAACGATATCGTGTTGCGGCAAATGCCGCGGCTGTCCGTCACCTGGCCATTGCCGCAGACGCTGCCCGCGGTGTTGGGCGAGCGAAGAATGTGCGCCTTGCTGAGGTCCACGCTCGGCGCGGTGACCGTTTCCGGGCGCCAGAAAATGACGCGCACGGCCGGTGCGGGCGCCACCAGCGCGACCAACACCAGCACCACCCACAGCCGTCTCGACCGCATGCCTGCGACAACTGACCGACAGAGGAATGCGCGATGCGACTGGCGCGCTGCAACTGCCGCCCGGCGACCGAGCGGACCGACCCGGTACGCTAGACCATCACGCGCCGGCACCGGGAGTGCCGATCGAGCTGATAACCGGGCGGGCAGACCTTCGGCGACGCGAATATGTTCGATTTGTTCACCGTCGTCGTCTCGTTACCGTCACGCTCCGGTCGATAAAAGATAACTCGGTAGGGTTTGCTGTCGTTCGCGTCGCTTATCAGCGCACCGACCAGCAGCAGCAGGGCCAGCGGCAGCGCGGCTAGTATTGCACGATTCCGCAACATCCGCACGGGTTCGACGGTGACGGAGTAAAACACGCCCAACGACTGAACGTGCGGCAGTTTGCACAATCGCGGCAAACTTGGGGCACGGATTGTTTGTTAATTTTGTGTGTGTGTTTGTTTGTTTTTTTTTTTTTTACGCTGATAAGATAAGCGATTTCCCCGAGCGTACGCTAGCACAAGTGCGCTAGAGGGGAAGAATAACAGTGCCAAGTTCATCATGCACTTCCAAACTGGCCCATCCTGTGGGATTCACTCCAATTAAAGGGGGTTGATAAGCAACACTGAAGCATCCTTTCCAGACAAACGCTTGCGTAGTACGGAACGAAGAAAGTGTCGAACTGTGCGAAGTCACGCGCAGCCGCCATCACGCCGAAAAAAAAAAAAAAAAAAACAATGTCTACTCACCGCCATTGTGCGAGGAGCCAATGTCCGCACCTTTCTGAGTAGAGGTCAAGTGAATGTGAACAATATCGAAATGAACCCCAAACACTATGCTCGAAACGCACTATCAGTTGCTGGACGCAGATCTCTTCCCTGGCAACGTTTGCAGTAAGCGGGTAACGTTCACTCGTTTCGAGAGGACTTTTTTTTTCTCGATTTGATCGCACACATCGTTAACCCACATCATCCGAATCGTAGCAGTCCTACCTTGGTGTGCGCAGCCGCGACGCCGACTTCTACGCTGGATCGGCTTCCTTTATAATGATGCTACCTTTGGCCGGCTGCCCGTCGTACTTGGTCGCCGTGATCGATGGTTGAAAGAGGTATTTGTACGGCGGGTTCTCGTTCGCGTACACCGGCACCGGGTGAGTGAGATTCTTGCCCGGGTCCGGGCCGCCATCGGGCAGTTTCGTTGCGGCGGTGGCGTTGACGACGGGCTGCGGAGCCGTTCCGTTTACGGTGCGGTCGAGATGGTGCAGCGCCAGGAAGTGGTTGACGGACGCATGGTCGAAGCCGTACGGTGGGGGTCGCCGGTCGCCGGTACGGAACACCTCCAGCACCTCCTCCACGTGGAGCTCGTGCGGTTGGGACGGCTTGCGGGTGCGCAGATACTTGCGGTAGCTCGGCCGCACCTGCTCCGCACCGAGCCGGCACGCCACCACCAGGAGCAACAGTATGAGATTCGTTCGGTACCTGCTCATCCCAGCACCGGGAGTAGACTACAAACCCGTGCGTGCTCGGGCGGTCACTGAGACTTCGTTGCGGGACGTCTTATCGACCGGAAGATTACTTATCAATTGCCCTCTGGAACCAGCCAGTTTCGGAGCAAGAACTCGACATTTGTTGCACGGCAAGCGCGGGGAAAGGAGGATTAATCAAAAATCTTTATTTATAATAGCATTACGTGTCACTGAGCCGTTTGTTTTGCTTTCTTTCCGATTCCGCGGGAATCGTCTCAAAATCCGGCGAGCGCTTTCGGTGCAATGGTCGTTGTGGTGGTGGTGGTGGTCGTGAGCTCCTCCTTCGAGTCGCCGCTGAACTTATCCCGCAGGTAGTCGCGCACGTTCGACGCGTACTCCTTCGCCTTGACCGTGCCCTTCTTCACGCCGTCCTTCACCTTCACCACGCCCTCCTGCACGCCCACCTTCACCTTGGTGGACAGATCGCCGAAGAAGTCCTTGACGCGGTCGATCGTTCCCGGTTGCTCCTCGCTCGAGTCGACCTCGGCCAGATCGAGATGGGAGCGTTGCTCCGGCACCGACATGGACGATACGGTGGCAGCGGCCACCAGCAGCACACCGACCACCAGCGCCACCCTGCTGGAACCCATGCTCAGGCGAGACAAACAAAGGCTTTCAAGCGACGTGCGAACGGTAACCTTGAACGGGCCGATATTTCACCAGCGAAACCACACTCAAAACTATAAAAAGCCGCTCCGAAACAGACCACGCTAGACCTTCCGCTTGGAAGACACGAACGGACTGACGCTAATTAGCTCGCAACTAGCTCGCCACTAGCTCGCCCGGATCGAGTCGAACGGCAGCGGACTCGTCCGGACGTCTTAGACCACCACCGCCACGTGGAGTGGGGGAGCCTTTCGGAATCGCGTCGCAAACTGCGTCGTTGCCCTGTTGCACGGTGTGATGGGGGGGGGGGGGGGGGGGGAGGAGAAGAAGAGGAGGTTTATTTATTAAATCAACATTGATTGGATGAATGACAGTGCACTGAAGGAGGCTGCGATGGATGATCCGGTGTCCGGTTTTGGACCAGGAGCACCGTGCACCGACCAGCCCAGGGTCATTATCAATTCCCCTGCCCAGGTCCCCCTGTACACCCGTGCCAGGGCGCTCCAATTAACGGCCGCCGTCGGCATCCAGAACGAGAACCACCCGCGATCGGGTTCGGAGAAGTTTCGCCAAGCGATTGCGATGAACATCGCCGTGACATCATGCCGGCCGCACTGAACCGGTTTGCACGATGGTGAGGGTAATAGTGGTCGGCGCACTGAGTCAGAGTCAGAGTAATGGCGGAATCGGAAACGGCACCGCTGAAGGTTGCGACACTACTTCCTCCGGTCGATGAATTATTAACACTTTAATGCGCTCGCCGCGGTTAAAGTATTAAACCCTCCCTTCCCCAGCCGCTACCCGGCCTCTTAGGGTAGCTGTCATATCTGGACGACCCGACGGCGGCAGATCATTATCACATCATCAGGCGAATGTCCGTTTGCTAATCAAATCAAATTTATTTCCTTTCTCTTGCTCGCTCTCTCTCTCGCTCTCGCTCGCTTGCTTCCTTCCTCTCGCTCTCTCTCTCTCTCTCTCTCTTTCCCTGGTACTTCGTCCGCCGGGCGCGCTCGCTCGTCTGCCTAGGGCGGTTCACTAATCCGCACCAGCCCAGCAAGCCACCGGACGGTTAAGCGTGTGCGGGTGGGTGGGTGAGCGGTGTGCGTGCGTACGTGCGCATTAACAGTAATAGAATTAAATTAAAAAATCACACTTCCTAACGAAACGGTTTCTTGAGGCGGCCCGTTCCTCCCTCCATCCATCCTGGCGATGGCGTGTGGGGGGGAAGGGAAGGGGGGGGGTGGTTTGCGCACTCAAAACACATTTCGACACTTCCCGTTCACGACCTCCTGGCCGCTCTTGCACGCGAGCGGTCCGGCGAAGATGAACCGGTTGTCGACGGTGACGGTCGTCGTGACCGGGGTCTCCGTGACGTAGTCCTTGTCGTTGAAGATGATCCGGCTGTCGTCGTCGTCGTCGTCGTTCGGGACGATGTGGGCCGGCTCGTTCGACACGCCGACCATGCCGCCGAGCGCGGACAGGGCGCTGTCCTGCGAGTCCTTGTTCGGGCTGATTGCGGGCGTTTCGGTTGATGGGGCGACCGAGGTGAGCGGGGCGACGACCGGCGCGGTCGTACTGTTGACGGCGGGCACCTCGCCGTCCGGTGCGACGGCCGTCGCCGGTGTGGAGGTGTCGGTGCCGGTCAGCTTGCTGCGCACGTAGTCGTACCCCTGCAGCACACCGTCCTTCACGGAGGAGGCCGCATTCGCGAGGCTTTCCGTCATCTTGGCCGTGCTCTGCTTGAAGGCGGACGTGAAGTCGTCCAGGAAGCGCGACATCTTGCTCGTCTCGGGCGACGCCGTCGCGTTGGCCGGCGCGGAGGTTTGCGTCGGGACCTCGGCGGGATTCAACGCCGGAGCGTCCGGTGCGAGCGGCGGTGAGCTGTCAGCTGTCACCGTATCGATCGGTGATGTCAGTACACCGCCCGCCATTAACAGCGCAACCACACCGAACAACATCCGTACCGAACGCATCTCGCTCACTTCAACTACTCGCGTGTTCACACTACTCAGAAACAAAGCGAAGTGCCTAAACCGGGCTCTCCAACGTTTTCTTCGCACACCAAGCAACAAACACAACAAAACAAAACGAAAACAATCGTACGCCTGTTGGCAACCACCTCGACGCAGCACCGGAACACGAATGAATTGCGGTGTGGAATTGTTCCTCGGGAAACTGGCTGGGATGACCCGGCCCGGACGGCTTCATTACCCTCCCCACGCACACCGACGCTCCCGGACCTTAGACGATGATCACCTCCAACACACACACACACAGCAAAGAGCGAGAGAACCCTCTGCAACGATCGTGACTAATGCCCCGGTCACCTGCAGCTTTTGCGGATGCAAATACGGAGCGCTGCTGTGGTGTTGGTGCTCAAAGCGAACGTCAAGCGTTTGACGTCTGCGAGACGCTGCTGTTGTGCGAGCAGCACGAGCAGCAAACAGGAAAGAACCTGCCACAATCGTGCGAACAGCAATACCAGCAGGCAACGTAACGGTACCGACCGGTTTCGGGTTTCGCCTGTCCGAAAGCGGGTTGGAGTGTGTGTGCGTGAGAGAGAGAGGGAGCGAGACGATCGAATGCGATAGGCACCAGGGAAGATATTGCGATATCCGCACGCTGGAGATGTTCTCCAGTATGGCTCGCTTGTAAGTGAGAGCGTCGTAGAACACTGCAACTAGAAACACTTTCGATTCTTTGCGCCCCTCGTCCGCGCGACCAGGGCGGAAGTCAATCAAACCGAATTGTCATCCTCGTGTGCAGACGCAGCAACGAACAAACAAACAAACCAAGCCAAACAAAAAAGGAAAAAAACGGGAGTGTTATAACCCCGCACGACAAGGGGATTTGATTTGCTCGCTTATTCGCTAAAGGAACGTGGCCAGGGCCTTTATTTGCGTGTGCGTACGCGCCATTTTGGCGGCCTGGTTCGTTGACCAGGACGGTTCGGGCCGATCAGCCGAGGACGGCCTGGGCACCGGCCGCCAGCGGCAGCCCCTTCTGTGCCGCGTTCCGGACGCGCTTGCCAGCTCCTTCCTGCGAAACAGAAACAGCTCGTTAACGCACGGGTTCGGGTGCCGCCACCGTCTGCGAAGTGAGCGCCGTTTTGCTTACCACTTTCTTCAGGAACTTCTTGAACCGCCGGCCCTCGGTCGGGCCGAGGAGGACGGCCGCCAGCAGGAGCGACACCAGGAAGATCAGCTTAAAGTTCATGGTGGGTTGTAGCAGGGGCAATTTGCAGAGTAGAGTAGTGCGTTTGCGACACCTACCAGGCCGGCCATTATATAGTCCGCGGCGGTTGCATGGAGGAACCTTTTTTTTTTTTTTTGCGGGGGTTTTTCGCTGGCGGTGTTTGCCAAATGCAAGCACTTGGCTAGAATTTCGATGGGACGAGGCAAACAAAACCGCTTCATTACGATAAGTTTCGTCGCGACGTCGTTGCGTCGGGCGGCCATTGTTTGCTTGGCCTTGTCAATATGACGTTGACCATGCCGACGGACGCTTTCTTCCGTGCGCTTTTGCTACACCCGCCGCCTGTGAGTAATGCGTCTAGCAATTTACTCCAATAGCAAACAAAGGTCTAATCGAGACTCATCATACCGGATGTGACAGACCTTCATCTGCTGGGAACACAAAACCCGCTAATCACCTGCCTCGTCCGAGTGAAAACGCAGATCACCCGCATTTGTAAAAGCGAGCGTCCGGGCCCGCGTTTCATGTGCGCGCAATCTCAATTAGCCGCAAAACAGATCACGATCGAGATTCGGAGCGAGCGAGAGAGGGTGAGAAAAAGACGAGCAACGCGCTTACGAGATCGACTCGATTCGTCCAAAACGCGAAAGGTATCAGCGGCTGGGTATCAGCACAGGCATACGTGTTAATGTGTGTCAGCTAGATCGCGCCGCCCGCCGAGCGAAGGCTCTCGAAATTCGAAAGTGCGTCGCTTCCGGTGAGCCGATGGCGTCCAGTCCAGCGTCCAGTGTGTTTGCCTTTCGCCGGGGAAGGAATTTTTCGGTTGATTGAAGCGATTGCGGCACCGCTCCAGAAAGTCTGCTCAAGGCTGCCGTCCAGAAAATGGGGTTAACTAGATCAGTGCTGGGCAAGTGAAATTCGGGGCAACCGCGTGTGTCGCAATGGCGTCGCCTTCACGAGCGATGATCCAGAAGCAGAATGTGGCAACCGGCCCCGGAAGGACCGGTTCGTTTGGAGCAAGCGGACAACCATCAACAATCGTCAATTGATCGAAGAAAACCCGTAGGCATGTTGTTGCAGTTTTGAGATTAATTTATTAAAGCTTTGACATCCCCAAAGAGGACCGACCGCTAAGCATGTTTAACTTAGAAACTAATATTATTTTAGAAGAGATATCGTCGTTGGAGCATGGAGTTGCTTAACTTCCATCTAACCGAGCGCCTTTACTCCGGCTGCTACCGGAAGTGCTTTTTCGGCTGCCTTGAAGACGCGCTTGCCAGCTCCTTCCTGTATGAGGTAAGACAACCATTCCGGTAAGTGAGGTTACCTTCACGTTGCAATATCTTTAACCCGATTCTTACCAGCTTCTTGCCCAGCTTCTTCAGCCCGCCGGCTTCGGTCTGGCCGATCAGCAGCAGCGCCGCCAGCACCACGAACACGAAGATCTTGGCGAAGTTCATTGTTGATTGAGGTTGAGAGTTGCGTTGGTTGCAGGTTGTTGGTGCTAGCAGTTTGTGCTCTTCCAGTCGACTGATGGTACCTCCAGAACAGGGCGCACAATTTTATATACCCCAGGACTCCAGGACGACAAAGAATGCGATGCATGGAAAACGGGGATCCACCGCACCCGGGATGCTTTTGAACGGAGAAAACGCTAATGCGTGTTCGATCCCTGATGTAGCGCAACGGCACGATCGGTGAAGGTTCATCCCCGTTTTTTTTTTGTTAGCGTTGCGAACGTTCCAATCGGGTGTTCCCCGGGAAAGGGAATTCCTCCGACACGTCCTGTGTAAACAATCACACTTCCCACTGGGTCGAAGCCGTTGCGTTTGAAAAGAGTTGAAAGTCCTGCTCCCTGTTCGTTAACGATCGACAAGTTAAAATTTATCTTATCAACAAAAAGCCAGCGCTGGTGGTGCTGTTATGGCCAGACATTCCTGTTGCGACAATATCGTACTTGAACCGCGCGTACATGTACGTACACGATAAATATTTAATGTCTTCACTGCGCTCGGAGACTAAATCAACAACACGAGGACATGGAGATGCAAAGTTCATCAGTTGATACATATGGAAACAAACAAGAGGTGCTCATGATTTGAAACTTCGATATTCTTTGTTTCGTTCGTCTTGAAAGCTGCTCTCTGTGCGCACAAAAAATCTCAACAAACCCATTATTAATTCATCACCCGTTTTGATCGCGCCTAATTAATTCATGTTCTCTTGAGGCCCCTTTTTTGGGTCTTTGCTGCGAGCGTACAGGCGCAAAACGAAAAAAAAAACAGAAAGAGTCGGTGATTCCCCCATCCAACTGGATGCCTCTGAGTAGAAGTCGACGTGCTGTAATCAACCCGCTGAACAGAAACGCAAACAGCGACGCCGGCGAGGAAGCAGCGCATGCAATTAATGCACAACAACAAAAAAAAACGTAAACAGAGAACAGACTCTTCAAGACAGATCTGGTCGCGAGCATCACGATGGCGGAGCAGGGATTCCCCGGTTCGGGATGCGTTACTTTCGCTACCGCAGCAAACCGCACGCTTTAAATAGCTTTCTCCGGGGACGTGCTTTGCATCAGTTCGACTTGACCCGGGTACCGGTGAGGAGCGATACTTCCGACTTCCGACAACGCAACGATGAACTTCACGAAGATCTTCCTGCTGGTGGCGATCGCGGTGCTGGTGGTCGTCGGCGTGCAGCCGGTCGACGGTGCTCCGCGCTGGAAGTTCGGCAAGCGGTTGGTAAGATCGGCGATAAAGTGCTTGTTCTGTCGGTGAAACGCCCGAAAAAACCCCTAACCTTCTTTCCGCTCCGCAGGAAAAACTTGGACGCAATGTGTTCCGGGCGGCTCAGAAAGCGCTGCCAGTCATCAGTGGATACAAAGCCCTAGGATAACGACGGGCAGGCTGCACGCAAACAACGCAAGACACACCCACCATACTGCTAATGGCATCCATTATTCAAATGTTTCCCTGATCAGCTGCTCGATTCGGTGAATCGCAACCATAAGACTGAAGGTGATTAGGTAGGGACTTAGCTTAGCGACTTAACTTTGGCGGAACCCTTGGCACGCGGGCTGCTCTGCTGCTTTATAGTATTTTGTGACCCGCAAACGAACAATAAACGATCCTGTATTTCATCACTTAAAAGCAAAACAAAAAGCCCACACAGCCTGCCAATTACACGTGCCGAATGGCACCGGCGTGGAGGTTGCAGAAGTTCACACCGCGGCTGCGGCGTCAAGTTCACGCGGGTTCACGATTGATTCGTGGCGCTTTTCCGAACCGGTGGCGAAACTGCCAGCAGTCAATGTCAACCGAGAGAAACCGGAGACATGAGATGATGCATGAGAGGATGACACAATGGGTCAACAAAACGGGGCGAAGATGGACACGGTGCGCTCGTTCGCTAACCTTGACGAGATGTGCGGCGAGGTGTGGCCGACCGGTCGAAAACCACACATTTCGACACAACCTTCCGCGGTCGATCTTGCGCCGGCTGCCAGGTTATCGAGCGTGTCGTCGTGAAGGCAAACGTGGAAGCGAGAGAAGCGAGACATTATTCGTCATATGTTTTTATTGCGACACATTCCGGTGCGGGCACGTTGCGGTGTCCGCGATACTTTTAGTACCCGACGATGACGTCTTATCGCGCTGAGTAAGCCGCCTGCGCTTTGATCACTCTAACTTACCCGATTAGACCTATCTACATACAAAAAAAAAGAAGAAGAAGAAGCCCGTTGCCCGTCCGAGCAAGCAGGCCTGCAAAACCAACACAACACCTTATGCTATTTCCCGTTTGACTTACACGTTTTGCAATGTCCACCCCTCTTACTGTCTACCTTCCTATCTATCTAGACCTAGCGAGCTTCTAACGTACTGGATGGAACAAGTGTTAAGCGAATTGTGCGGGGAAGATGCGCTCCCGGAGACGAGATTGAATCATATCACAGTGAAGAGTGCGAACATGGGTTGCCCCGGACGCCTACGGCTTCTTGAGGTCCGCGTTGACCTCCACCGTCAGGTTGACGTTGATCGGGTCGGCGGTTCGGTTCCGGGGCGGAAACGCGGCGTTCTTCAGCTCGCGCTTGTAGTCGTCGATGTTGTACTTCGTTTGCTGGAAGAAGCGAGAGTGAAGTCAGTAATGTTCCGCACAGGCCTTGGCAGGCGCGACTCACATTCCACGCATCGTTCCACTCGAGCCGGAACAGCTTCTGGAGTCCCCGGTAGTTGCGGTTGAGGATGCGCCCGAGCTCGGCCCGCGAGATGCGGTACTTGTGCGTCGTGCTGGTGGATGGATCCGGCGTCGTGGAGGTTGTGCGCGGCTAGGGAGAACGAGCAGAACGGGGAGATGGGTGGTCAGAAACGGTTCGCGGTAGCCGCCAGCGGCCACTACTTACGTCCGGCGTGGTGGTGGTGAAGGTATCGGTGAACTCGTTGCTCAGTAAATCGTACACGTTCTTCAGCGTGTAGGTGGTGTCGTTGTACTGCTGATAAAGCAGCGACCCGATGTGCGTGATTTTGTGAAAGAATCCTAACCCCCGCGGTTGCCGCGAATGCTGCGAACGAAGCGAACCGAAAAACAAAAGCACGGATCACCTGGAGGAAGCTCACGTCATGGACAGGGACGGGACCTAGCCTTCCAACGTCCGAATGTTGAGGCTCTCCCGCGGAAACGACACTTACCGGCTTGTGGGCCGGATCCACATCGGCACTGATCGCACTGGCCGCTAGCAGGAACGCAACGAACACTAGCTTCCCGGGGTACGACACGGATGCGCACATTCTCGACGTCGTCGTCGTCGTCGTTGACTCACTGCAATTGAGATGGAGAGAGCGGCATTCGGAGTATCATTTGGAGGAGGTTTTTTTCTGTTTGTGTTTTCTTGATGGGCGTTTGTGCTATAGGCTGATAGATGAGCGTTGCTGCTGGCACGACCGCACACGGTAACGACTAGAACACCACTTCGATGCCACCGTCAACAAGGCACGGACAGGACCCACTTCCTTACGCCACTGACATTCGAATAAGTCCTTCGGTTTTTGTGGGTCTTTTTTTTGTTTGTTTGTTGTTGAGCCCACCGTGCTTCCTCGATCCAGTTGCGCTATTCTTACTGCGTTTTTCTCCCTTCCCGTCCCTTCCCTTCCGCTGCCGCGTCTCCCATCCCCCGGTGGGCGAAGGTCACTGGGCCAGAGAATGGCTCTCCAACGCACGGGAGAGCCAACCCCGCTACAAGCGCACCTGCGCACCGTGATGCAATATATTTGCACACGCCGCCGACCTTGGGACGGCCACGAGGAGTTAAAAGAAGTAAAAGTAGTCACTGCAACCGCACACACACACACGCACACGCACGTACACGCCCGGGATCGTACAAACCTCTTGGCAGGGCAGCAGGATAATGGGCACCCTCAAACACCAGGCGCACCGCCGTATCGTTCGGGCAGAACTGACTAACTAATGTCTAAGCGGTGGCTCAGCGGAGATGTGTCCGAGATCTCACAGTGCGGAGGACTGCTACCGACGGGGCTTTGCCGTCGATGGCGTCGTCGTCGTCGTCGTCGTCGTCGTCGTCCCTCCCTCCGGTGACGCCGAGAGAAGGGAGGCTCTGTTTCGGCTCCGTGTGGAGGCCGTTCGCTCGGGCGGTTCTCGCGGCCGGTCGCTGGGCCGGGGCCTCCCCGGGCAACAGTGACAAGCTCGTGTGACTATTGTTGCCGCCGCCGTTTGCTGGCGGTATTTCGACATGCATTTTCGGGGCCCACAGCGGGCGTCAGCTGACTAAACAAGCCCGCTCCCAACGTCCCAACAACTCGAGCCGCCTCTTGACATCGATTCTACATTTTATCGAGCTTGCATAGTCCCGGCCCTAAAACCCCCCCACACCCGCTGGTTCGGTTCGGGCGTCGGACGCCTTCTCCCAAGGCTTACTAGATCACGATCAGCACCGCACCGCACCGTCCGCCATCCCTGTTTCTTCGCCACGCCACGAGGTACGGCGCAACCGGTATGGCGTAACTCTCCATCTCCAACCACGACCTTGACTCGTTTTGTCTTTCACTCTCTTCTGCAGCCGGCCAGCTCTCCTCTCGAACCTGTTTGTTTGCTCTCTTCGCGACACACGCAGCACGCGCTGCGGCTATCGGAGCGGTTCGTTCACATTTCGAATGTGTGTGAGCTGGTTTTTTGTGTGTTATTTTTCCCCCTTTTTTTTGGAAGGGGACTGACGCTGCATGGCGTCTAAATTTAATTTCATTGTGTCGGTTGGATACCGCACCGGTGAGAGGCTTTTTTTGTTGTTGTTGACAGATTCGGATCAACGCATTCGGGCTGTCAAATCAAACACTCGGATGAAAGCAACGATGGAAAGCCTGGATGCTTCTTTAAAGAGCGTTCGGTCTGTCAACTGCTATTTACACCTGTATTACGTGCACGACAGAAGCGGAGAACGCAAACAGGTTAGCAAAAGGGTTTCGCTCGAAAGGTTACTGGGTTGTTTATTTCGTTACAAGCACCACTGTTGCATTGATCTTAGTTGCGTTTGTGTGTGTGTGTGTGTGTGTGTGTGTGTGTGTTTTTTTTTGTTGTTGTTGTAATTTTTCCTACCTTTGATCTCACCCAGGCGTGTAATAAATCATACGTCCATTGCCATTCCGCCGTCATTAACGGTGCGAGCGGTTTTAAACTTGAAAACGGAAAACCCGCCTTGACACGGCGGGCTTGTCACGGTGGCTTTGCATGCGACACCGAAACACACCACTCGGAAGTACCCTGCACAGGAGGGAGCGAGAGCGCGGTGCCATTAATACGGCTAAAGTGGATTATTTTCTTTTTAGTTCCACGCGCCACAAGGTGAAGGCTGGCTGGGACGTCACCTCGAGCTTTTAAGACAAATCATGGCCGACATTGCGGCCTAGTTTGACAAGTGGTGCAGGGCGGAAAGACGGCTACATCGGAGGTCCAAAACAAACAAAAAATCGAACCTGGAGGCGGCAAGTTAGTGCAGTCTTGGCTACAGTGCAAGACTTCCGAAGGCTCCCGACTTGGACGAGGACTTCCAGGCGTCCGGTGTTACAGTCGCGGAAGTACGTCCAGACAAAGGGCAGACGTCGGACGCATCCGACCGTTTCGCATGATCGCACCGATAATGCGTGAACCTCTCCGGTGCGCATCCGACTAGGAAGCCGCGAATTCCAACGCTCGCGTGTGCACGAAAAGCAAAAACAAAATAAAAAAAAAAAACAACAAAAAACATTATCATTGCCCTTCGGCCGATGTTCTCAGCGACCTGGTGCCTGAGAGTACGACCGATTTCCGGCGCAAATCAATGCGTTTTTGTTTTGCTTTGCTCCGCGATCATTTGCATCCGAACAAAGGCGTGGGTGTCGCGCGCCCGCTTAACGTAACTGAGCGGGCTTGGAGAATGGGCTATTATGGAGTTGGAGATGTAATCACCGACCGAACGCTGTCCGTAGAACGCTTTTCGGTTGGGTTCGGCGCAACACCGGCAAACACTGGCAGGTGCGTTGCGTTTGAGCACCAGACTACGTTACGTCGGCCGTTCGGTGGAGTGCGTGCGCAAGTAACGCAATGTGGAGGCTAGTGGCCGCGCGAGTGAGAATTCGAACATCACCAGGAAGAAACGCATAGCGGCTAGAGACGTAACGATTTATTCATTCCGAAGCTTATCTTAACATCTAGACAGCACGCAACAAACGCACACACACGTACACACAGCTAACTTAACCGAACGATAGTCGCTCAATGTCGCTTCCTAGTGCTTGGGCATCTTGCCCATCGTCACGCAGCGCCGCCCGTTGTAGACCTTGCCGGCCGGACAGTCCGGCATCTTGAGGTTGTGCGGGTTGATCGGTTCGACCGGGGCGACCGGGTCGCGCGACTGCTTCTGCTGATCGCGGCGCAGCTTCCGGTCGACGCGCTTCTGCTCCTGCTCCATCTTGATCTCCTTCGACCGGGCGCGCACCTTCTGGACGGCCTGGTCCACGCGCTCCCGGAGCGTCGTCGTGAAGCTGGCGACCGTGGTCTTCGTCTTCGTGCCTACCAGCTTCTTTGTCGTGGACGAGCGAACCGCGGGCTCGAGCAGCTGCGACTTCTGGGCGCGTTGCATCGGTGTCGGCTGGTCGGCTGTGGAGGTCGCCTCGGAGTAGGTGGACTTGTGGACTCGCCGCAACCGGGAGCTGGCCGCCGAGCTGGTCGCGGAACACTCCGTTATCGAGACGGCCACCAGCAGCACCGCCAACAGGGCCACCAGCTGCCACCGGTACGTTCGCTGCACGGCCATTTTGTTCGGTGCGCTCTGAATGATGACGTTGATTGCAGGTTGTCGCGGCGAACTGCTCGCTGGGATAGTCTTGAAACCGGCACCACGGTTCGCTTGCAACTGACGCAGGATCTGACGCGGTCGGCTAGTTTTTGGGGCTCGGCAGGATCTCGACCCGTGCAGTTTCCTTGCTCGCGCCGCTTATCGGAGGAGAGGGAAACACGGCGCGAAAAAAAACAAAACAAAACACGAAAAAAAAACACCAAAACCGCACACACATCTCCCGAAACTGGTTGACAGCCCGGTTGAGGGGGAGCGCCGAGTGAAATGTCGCTTCCCCCGACAGTCGTAAATGGACCTTGGATGGGCGGGCAGAACCTGTTGCGGTGCGAAAGATCACCTTGCTCCAGAAGCGGCATGCGCCAGCGAAAAGGCGCAGCCGGTGATGGTTGCGTAAGCGAAGACGCTGGGACGCACGGTGCGATTGGGACATCCCGGGCGCTTCGTTGCAGCCTTGAGCGCAACGAGACTCTCCAAGCAGCTCCCCGAAACACCACCGGTAATTGCATGTACGGCTGCCTGACCGAAAGCCCGTGTGAAGACCACCAAGCGCCATTAGACTGCGGCGAAGATCGCAAAGCCCATCGTTCCCGATGCGCACCCGAAGCCAGCGAGCGACAGGTGTTTGTTTACAATTAGAACTGTCATCTGCGTTACCGACCGCTAGCACATCGGTTCGGGCAGCACAGTGGGTGATGGCGCTTCGCGATTTGGGACAAACACCGGAGCCGTCGCTATTATTAGCCCGCACGGCAAACCGTGCGACCTTTTGACAGACGATCGCCAGCCGAAGTGGTTCCATTAGCGACGCGTAAGGCCAATGGCCGGTGCGAAAAAGCTTCCCTCGCTTGATTACAAACGGCTAAACGGCCGACCCATCATCGGCCGGGATGGGCCGCCCCGGCACGCAGTGCCGCAACGCAACTCGTTAAGCCACCACTTTATTGGCTTACTTCGATGCGTCTTTTTCTCCATTTTTTTTTTTTTTTATTTCGCTCGCCGCTTCGTTCGCGAACGGTTGCGAAAACGTAAAATAACATGGTTTGCAAAAATAAAATCAAACGAAAGCGGCGCGCACGGATGCCGCATGCCGATCGGGCTGTTGATTAGGCGCGTATGGGAGGCATGCAGACGTTTGGTTTTGAAAGCTCCCGAAACCCGGTTCGGTTCGGCGAGTGATTGATCGGGATTTGGGAGCGCGTACGGTTCCCGGTTTTGTATTGCCGCGCGTCACCCGTCCTGAATGTTATTTAATGTTTACGCGTGCGGTAGCGGCGGAGTGGGCAGTTGGAATTGAGCTCACGGTGCCCAAAAAAAAAAATACGAAAGTGAACAGGCAACGCGCCACACTTCACCGAGTGACCAAGTGACCGAGAGCGCACGTTGCGTTCGCGTTTGTCGAGCGTGAAAATGCATAAACACTTAACCCCGAAAAGACGCACCGAGGGGGCACGCCGCACGAGAGAGTGAAAGTGAACGCTGCGCTGGTGGAGTCCGGGCTTCGCCAAGAGCGGGACGGCTTCGAAAAGAGCGTGTGGTTTTTTTTATTTTTGCTTTTACCTGACGCTATGTTGTTAAATCCTAACATTTTGTGCGCCCTTTTTTTTTCGTGCGCCGCCTGTATCACGGGCAATCTAGGGCAAACAGGGACAGTAAAACAGCTAAAACCGAGCTACGAGCGGGGTCGTAAAGCGTTGATCGTTGCGAAAATGGGGCTGCTCGCTGGTGGCACGATTTAGCGATTAGGTCGATCGAAGCGATGTGGCAAACCTACCGTTTGAAATTAATTCCGAACAAACCGAGCACCGTCGGGAGGATGCGTGTAGCAACCGATATATCATTTCTTTTTTTTTTTTTTTGACAACTAAACCAGCTCGCTTGACGCACTGTGCGCACCGCCCCCGCCCCTGCTCACTCTCGGACTTCCTTCCTCGGGCACGGGCAGCGTGCTCACTCTCACCGTAAAACAAGCGTCCTTCGAGCGGGGGCGGTACGATCGGTGAATAAATTGACATAATTGAGCTAATAGATGTGTTCGATGACCACCAACCAACCGGTCGCCGCCATTAATTTCCCAACTGCACTCGGGGGGTTTTGTTTTCTTCTTCTTCGGCTTGACGTAATGGCGGCACGAACGCCGTACGCGTTTGATTAGCCCGACCGGGCAGGTGTGGTGTGCGGGTGTTGCCATTATTTTCGGGTTGTGGCCCTCGGCCATTCCTTTGTCTGTCACGTCGGTTGATCGATTTCGGCCAGGTTTCGATGCTTGCTCTCGGGCGCACGATTTTGTTTTCACTTTTTGTTGATCGATGCCGGTGGGGCTAGAACGCCCGTGTAGGATGCGTTTCGACGGAGATCATCTCACAACATCTCCGTTCGCCCAGCGTTTATGGACGCTTGGGCACGCGGCGGGCCGCTCCTTGCTTTATGCATAATCACACACTCAAGCGACTACGACAACGGTCAAGGTGGACCAGACACCGGACGCTGGAATGTCTCCGGTGCGGTTCGACTTTTAATGCATACCTTATCCACTGCAAAGGGGTGGGGTCCGCAAAAGGGTCAGGCACAGGAGCACGAAGGAAGATGGCGTCGTGGAGATGCACCGCAGGTCAGGAACACATTCTCGACGGTTGCCACAGATCACCTCCGATAGTCGCACGTAAAAACCACACTCCGCTCGCGGGCGCACATGGATTAAGTTTGATAGCGCAATTGCGCGCAGCCAAACTGGCCCGCACAAACAACAACAAACGAGCTGGGAGCGAGAAGAAGACGAACAGCAACAACAAATGCGATTGCGAGTGCGCTCGCATTACACAAACACACGCGCCATATCGATGAATGGCACCGAGTCGGCGGCAAGCGGCCGTGCTTTGCCGTCCTCTTCTCTGCCGCAGCCACCTCCGCTCGCACCCACACGCACACGCCACGCAAAACCTTTCTCACTCACGCACGGGCAGGTGGAGCGGTGCAGCGTTTCGGTGTTTATCCACATCGGCAAACTGCTGCCTAGCTACCGTGCGAGACATGTGGAAGGGGAATGTAGGAGAATCCAGAACTACCTGCACAGGGGGGCTCCAGATGTCGTGGAGAAACCGATTTTTTTTTTAAGCTAGAAGACTGTTAGCTTCAGTACAAAGCTCAGCCCATAGTGCTTCTGTAAAAGTCTTGCTAGGCCCCAGATAGAAGATCTCGGTTGCGCACTAAAGCTCAGGTCGGCAAGTCATTGTCAAAAGCCCATCAAGCACACACTAGAAACGATCCCGAGCTTCATCAAAACTGCCTACTGTTAGGCGCAAAGCTTGCCAAACACAAAAAAGCTCACGATCGCGAGCTTCAGGAGAGCTTTCAATGTTTGCCCGCTGCTCGTAATGGCCGCACCGATCAGCCCCGGCTTCCGTCATCCAACGTAGCGATCACCACGTGGACTCAAGGAGAACCTGCACGGCAAGGGACGGTTGAAATGCGTGTTCTCGTGTCGCCGCGCGTCGCGTGTGAAGCGACCATTTTGGTTCGGAGATTAAAAATTGATTTTCATCACCTGAAACGCGCGCCGGCTGTTATTAACGGCCATGCGGGTCCGCAAAAGAAGACGTTGAAGAAAAAAAAGAAGAATAAAGAAAAAAAAACCAACCTGTCAGATTCGGTGTGGGGCCGGCGGTTAAATTATTTTTTCAATTTCTCTTCGATTAAACCGGATTTTTTGCTTTTTGCTTTTTAATGATGGGATTCACGCATCGTGCTGCTCGCAGTACTCGCAGTTGCTGCGGGTCGGAGGTTAATGGATCTAACAAGGACCCCGGCGCTAAAGGGACGACCGTCACGGGGAGTGGAATAAAGTTCGGGGGAAGATCGCGATCGCACGGTGGTCCGGCACGGAAGCCCGCATAAAGACCCCGCCATTAGCCCCACGGTGGCAATCATCCGTGCTTCGTGATCGATCTCGTGCACCTCGGCAGTGTCGCTAACGTAGCGCCGAACGGTGGAGGAGTCGCCGGAGTCGTCCCCTTAAAAGGGGTAGCGTGCGCGTTACCCATCCGAAATGATGGGAAGCGTGTGTTGAGAGCGAGCGAAGCAAACAAAACACGAAAAAAAAACCTTCGTTCACACATGTTACGCGGCCATTGTGCAATACACCTTCCCGCGGGTGTTTGGCGCGAGGCCCTTTCTTTCATTCTGCACGCGGTACGTCGTTCTGTGCGCGGCGAAAGCGTGGTAAAATCGCAACTGAACCACACCCGCCGCCATATTATTTGCACACACGCGCGCGCATACATTCGGGCCATACCAACAGGGAAGCGCAATCGGAATCTTTTGCACGCCCAAGTTGGGCCGGTGCGCAAAGTAAGGATCCGTGTCGCGTCGGTGCGATCGGGTCTTTATTTTCTGTGTACAGTTTCCACCCGGCGGCGGATGCTCCACGTGCTGGACGGACGTCGATCGATTACAGTCGTACCGCTCGCGTGAGTGCACCCGCCTCGCCGGTGCCTCGGTTACGTCCTCCTTCTGGGTGCCGTGCTTTTTTTCCTTCTTCTTTGTTGTTGTTGTTGCTCGGTGAGATAACCATCGAAATTGCTTGTGTTTTTACCTTCGGTTCCCCTCCGCCGGGTCCCGCCCGGTTTTCGCGGGTTCGCTTTCTCTCGCAGCGCTTTTGAACCCTTATCAGTGTAAGTGGAGCATGTCAGGCACGGCAACATAATCGAACGCCGCGGGGTAGGAGGCAAACCAACAAAAAAAAAAAAAAAAGACAAAAACGCGAGCGAGAAATACCTGCCGGATAAGGTCGACCGGGTGTAAAGGGCAAAGGATACGGAGCGGGCAATTATGCCGGTGTGAAGTCCGCGGGAAGACGCCTGACAACTCATCAACAGGTTGTTAAAAAACACGCCCCACCTTGTGTTCCCGCAGGTTGACTTTTCGCTTGCCTTTATTGTTCTGCCCAGTCAACAAAAAAAAAAAAAAACAAAAAAAACCCCGGCCGCCATTACCGACGCCGAAGCTTTACCGGCAGGTGCTATCTCCACACACAGAACACGTCCCTGACCATCCTGCCGCCATTAGGCTCTCCAACGCCTGCAAAGATCCGGCCCGTGCGCGGATGGGGAAGCAAAACAATCAATAAAGAAGTCAAAGGTTGATGGTGTTGCACACAAACACGCACGGTACGGCAGCGAAAGAGAGCACGGTTTCGTGTCAGCCACTTTCTCATGCGCGCTCAACGTCTGCTCGCCAAGGGGAGAGTGAGAAAGTGCCGAGAAAGAGGAGCGAGCGTTCGGTTTGGGGCGGGGAAGGTGGAAGCAGGAAAAAGACAAACGCTCGAACGCTCGGTGTGCGTGTCGGCTGAGAATGAGGGCGGGAACGGGGGTCTGAAGCAGCAGGTCTGAAGGCCTGAAGACGAGATTTTTACTGAAGCGTACGGCCCGCTTCGAAGCCGCACCGGGCATTTGTGGGTGAATTGTTGAGCGGAACGCATGCGCCGTTCGGTGCTTCGGCGAGCAGTGATTGGTGAGAAGTTTTTTTGTTTGTTTGCTCCTATTTTGTTTACTGCCCGAGGCCCGGAAGTCGGTTGAGCGCGTGGCGTGTGATTACCCGCGGAGTATGCGAATCGGATGCCCGGTACCGGAACCCGCAATCGGTGAAAGGATCAGATGGCCGCCTGGCGGAGTGTGGTGTGGTGCGTACTGGCGGTGTCCTGGATGTGTCCTGCGGGTGAGGGCGCCCCGGTCGGGGAGCAGGTGGACCAGCAGCTCAACAGTGCGCTCGATCCGGTCCAGTGGAAGGTGAGTTCAGGCCACCGTGGCCGCCAACAAAATCCGAACCTCAATGCCGTCGACGATCAACCGATCAACCTAACCAAAGCCAATGCTCAACCGGAAGACTTGAGCCGCGCGCCAATGGCGGCCCGCGTCTAACCACGTGTGTGACGGGTAGTGAAAGTACTAATTGCGCTTAGCGCATCCGATTATGCATCCGATTGCGTTTGCGGACGATTATGAGTGCAGCTTTTCGGTGCTTAGTGGTGCAATCGATACGAAACCGAATGTGGTATCTGCAGCTAGGAGCTCGCAAGTGCTTGCAACGCCCGAACAAGGACCAAGACCCGGGTACGATTACGTGCTACCCGCCGTGACTAACACCGTGAGATGTATGAGATTAATTTTATACCGACAGCAGAAACGAAGAAAAAAGCAATAAAAAAAAAAGGTGGCCAAAAAATGTACGCCCTCAAGACAGCCCCATTCACTCGCTTGTCAGGCTTTGTTTGGTAACAGACATTCGTCATTCGACGACGGTGTCCGGGCGCGCGCTATCAATCAAAAACCCTGTACATCCGGAACGTACGCGTTGGAAGGAAGCAGGGGAAGAGGTATGGAGACGACAGGGGAAAAAAAAAGAAGAAAAAAAAAGCGCGCATACACGAATGACCCACGGGACGAACTGCGTGATGAATGTGTCGTTTGTTTTGTTTCAAACGGTGACGGGGTCACCGTGATAGCAACCGTTGTGGAGAGGATTGTTTAATTTGCTCCGTTCACGAAGCTCGTGAGGGAAGGAAAACAAAACAAAAAAAAAAAACAGAAAAAAACGTGGCGTGGGTTGCACGCGCGAGACCTTATCACGCACTCACCGTGGCTTGACAAGACGCGTTTGTTTGACTTCACTTGCAGGAGGGCATCGGTGAGGATGTGTACCGGGCGAAGCGTAAATATCGGCCGGACGAATGGGACGCGGCGAACGCCATCTTGGATTTGCTGGAGCAGGTGAAGAAAATCCGGTACCGGTCGACGACGACCACGACGACCACGACGACGACGACAACGCAGGCCCCAACGACGACAACTTCCACGCCACGTGTGAAACCCCGAGCGGATAGGAGCAGCAGTAGGAGCCGCCGGGAGGACGACGACGTGCCGCAGTTCAACCCGGACGGCACGATCATGCTCCAGCTGCCGGGGAAGCTGTTCGGGAACGCGACCAACTTCGTGCTGGCGGCGGCCAAGCTGTTCGGGGACTTCATCACGGTACGGTGGTGCCTCCGGTAAAGCCGCACTTCAAGCACCCTAACCTAACCCCCGCGCCGCTTTCGTTCCAGAACACGGCGATACGGACGGCCCGGTTTGTGAAGCTGTTCCAACCGATCGCGGGTCGCCATTTGTACATACAAATACCGACGCCGGGTCCGGGTCGGGAGTAGTCGGTGCGCGAGATCCGCTCCGCCGGCCGGGGAAGAGGCCGCCGGGCACGATCGAACCTGCCGCGGACAGTGGGGCGAAAGTGAGAAGCGGTTGCGGGTGGAGTGATGATAAGTTATTTAATTCTCTCTATCTATCTATCTCTCTCTAGCGTAGTAAGACGGAAATAAATTATTACAACCCAGTGCGCGTTGTGCGCTTCCACGTAAACTAAACGTCCAGCTCCTTCGGTATGTCGATCATCAGGTGATATCCGAACAGGGGCTGAAAGAAACGCACCACCTGTGCAATGCGCACGGACGTTCGCTGTGAAGGTAGACACGAACGGGAACATTAGTTAGGGCCCGAACGTACTCCTACGCACGTTGCGCACCGTGATGAGTCCAGCGATGAAGTTGCGCAGACGAAGCGTCAGGTTGGCCGTGGAGGAGAACAAATCGCCCGGAAGATCCAGCGATACCTGACCCCGGTTGAACGTTGGGACATCGTCTTCGACTTCGTTGTACTTCGGATTGATGGTGGTTGTGGCTGCTGTCGCTGGTGGTTCGTCCTCAACCGTCGTCTCCACAGGTGCTGGCACGGTTGAAGATGCTTCCCTGCCGTCGTTCACCACCAGCTCGCTGCCAGTACTCGAACTCCCGATCGCTCTACCGTCCGCGACTCCTCTGCTCACCAACAACATCAAACACAAGTAGCGCACCGTCATCCTTTTGGACGCAACCGAACCGAGACACTTCAACCGACTAAGTCGCCAAGTGCGGTTCCAACAGTTCGCAGGTGCAGCTGCAGCACGAGAACGAGAACGTGCATAATTCTAACAAGCGCCGCGGAGAACGGGAGCGGGTCCAGCACATTACACCGTGTCGAGGTCGCCTACTTCCGAGCACTTCTCTACCCGATGTAATGGCGTTACAGACAAATTCCGATCAAACCGCATGGCGGCTCGTGTGAATCATGTTGTCCAACCGCGCGACAATTATCACAACTCGCACCGCTCACGGATGCACCATCTTGGCAATCTAACAACGCGTTGCTAACACCACCGTCGATGGGCCAGTGAAAGTCTCGCACGCACTTTAACCTCGCGAACGGTCGCCTGGCTGACAGACATTTGATTACGCGTGGAGAATCGCGCTAACGTGCGTGAGAACCGCACCGCACGGATGGTTCATTAGCTCGGTGATTAGGAGCCGGTGTGCGTGCCGTGATCGATTCACGCACTAATTGAAAAGCTACTTTTTAAAGACTTTTTTTGTGTGGAAAGCTAACCTTAACATACTGACACACAGGTGACAGCAACAACAAAAAAGGACTTATATTAATATTGGGGTTTTATGGGTCAAGGAAAGCTTCCGAGTTTAAGTGATTTTATCGGCCAAGCACGAACTGATTAAACGAAGGTAAGGCTGTGTAAGGTTGATGAAGATTGCGAAATGAAAAAGAATTTTTTTTATAAATAATGATAAAAAAAATGCAAAATAATTTAAAATTATTTATTTTCAAATTCATACCAAAATGGTGTTCATCCGCAAAAAAAGGTAAATTAGAAAAAAAATCCAAAATATATAATACCGGGAGCGACACCATATACCACCATTATTTGCTCTGTGGCCGGAAAGAAAATGGAATAATGAAGCTCGCTCCCTTTCTCGCGCCCGCTTTCCATTTCATTCTTTCATTTCACTTTCTTCAGTTGAAATTGAAAGTAACACACGGCGAACGACCGAAAGCGAAAGTGATGCCGGACGCGTATTGCGTTTTGCCTACCTTTGGGCGGAAGATCGAAAAAGCTCACGCCGTGCGGTGCTTTAAAGTCACTTTATTTTGCTCCCACTTACGACTACTGCTAGCCACTACCTATTGACCGCTAGCGCCAATTATCTCTCACCCGAACTAGCGGCGAGAATAGCAGGTGAGAGAGAGAAAGAGAGAGAGGGCGCGCGCTAGCGGCCGTGGAACGTTGCGAAACGATGCGTGCTCAATAAATAAACGGTGTGGGAGGGTGTGCGGGTGGGGTAGGAATCGTAAACCGTTTGTAATAGGGGCGCTCCTAGATGTCGTTGGTGTCGGTCGCACCGGAGAGCAGGTCGAGCACGAGCGCCGCATCGGTGGTGGTGGTCGTCCGGGCGGCACGGGTCGTGGTGGTCGTCCGGGGTGTCGTCGTCGTCGTAGTGGTGGTCGGTATCTCGATCGTCAGGTGTTTGCCGAACAGTGGTTGGAACACCCAGAAAAACTCACCGGCCCGGCGGGCGGAATTCTGCAATGGAGGCGAGGGTGGAAGGGTGAGTACGGGGACGGGCTTCGGGTTGCGATCCGAACGGAGCGCCAAACTTTACCATGATCAGATCGCCGATCCGGCCGGATATGTTGGTGACGAGCGTGAACGAGCTGCCGAACAGTTCGTCCGGTACCTGAAGGGACACCTTCTGCCGGTCGAAGTCGGGCGTGTCGTCGGTCGTTACCGGGACGGGGGCCTTCGTCGGGTGGATCGCGTCCTTCACCGCCTGCGCGCCCTGCTTGCTGGCCTGCGGATGGTAAGTGCGTAGAGAAACCGGCGTTTGTTGACGGGGTTTTAGTCGGGAGTTTTAGGGTCGCTTGCCACGCCACATGCACGCGGAAGTTAATACGGTCAGTTCGTCAAAGTTAGCCCGCTTTTGCCGCAGCCGAAACGTTCGACCCACTCGGCGGACGCAAGGAAGTAACACAGTAAGTAACCACACGAAACGAGACAAAAAAAAAAAAAAAAAAAAAATACCCCAACAAAAGACGAACAAATAAACAACGTGCACGGTTTGTTTGTGAATAAGATTTGCGGTTTTGTTTTTTTTTTTCTTCGTTTTTTTATTAATTCCATTATTTACAAAAAGTTGATCTGAGGAGAATAGTGACGCGTACGAGACTACTAAACTATGGCCCACCCTCACGGGCTCCAATGTGAGTGTGGATGAGTGTTTCTGTGTGTGAGTGTGTGCATGTGTGTGTTCTGGTACTCCGCTTCCCCTCCCGGGTAATCCGGTTCCGGCAGAAACCTACCAACAAAAAAAAAAAAAAGGAGCAACCTAAGGACCTAAGTCGCTGTTGTTATAAATCAAATACTTGGCTATCACGCGAGAAATACCGGCCCGCGGAAAGGAGCGGGAAGGGTATTCTCTCAGTACTGCTTCTACCAGCGAGCCAGTGAAGAAGAAGAGGAACAAAAAAACACGCACACAGCGCACACAGCGCAGTACCAGGTTCCGCTCGTCCAAGCGGTGAACCGTTGAAAACAAAAACAAAAATGGTGAGTCGTGAGTCGTTGAGGATTGTTTTCGTTTTGCTATTCCCTTTCCTTTTTCTTTTTTGTTTTGTTGTGTGCACTAGTTTCTACGCGATGGATGGTGAGACCAACGTAGGAGGCCCAAATTTTGAAGTTACTTTTCGATACAACAACCAGGCTATAACAAAAAAAAAAAACCCATTAACGTATAATTAAATCAACAAAATAATGACAGAGACAGAAAAAAGAAAATGGAAAGGAGCGAGAAAGATAGTGGAAGAGTGAGAGCGATAGACGAAACGAAGGGGTGAGTGAGGAAAGCGTTAGAAAGAGTAGAAAAGAAGAGAAGAGAACGGAAAAAGTAAAAACGATACTAATAAAACGAATACATGAAGCTTGCTTTTCCCTAACGTTAAAAACCCTTCTTCTGCCGTTTTTTGCCACTTCCGATTTTTTTTTTTTGCTTAGCTTCCTCTGGGTGGCCATCAAATTAAATAAAAGCATCAATTCCGCTACATCCTAACGTATAGTTTACGTATGGTGTTTTCAGCCGTCGTTGGCCCCGGTCGCGACGTGGCGCCTCAAGGTAGGCTAGCCCGCGCGACGCGCACCAACAATCGATTCCCCGATCGGGAATGGTTGTTGTCTTGACTAAGGCCAGCGCGGCGTGTGTGAGTTGTGAATGGGTGACCGAGAATGGGAGGGTGATCGTATGTGTGTGGGTGTGATTTTTTTTTTGTTCGATGCGTGAGAGGACAGATTGAGGCGCCCGAGTATGATGAGACGTGTGTGTGTGTGTGTGTGTGTGTGGTCGTTATTGTTTTTGTTCTTGAGCAGTTACTCGCGGCGCTCGTTCCACTCTCGTGGCGCTCTACTCGTCGTCATCGTGATCCCCGAGCGAGACCGTGTTCGAGCCGCCATGCTGCGAGCCGGACGAACCGGACAGGATGGGACCGGACAGCTTCAGCAGCGACGAGACGATGTTGCCGAGCTGGGGCGCACCGCCGCCGCCGTTGCCGTGATGGTCGTCGTCGCTACCGTGGCCGCCGCCGCCGGACGAACCACCGAGGAAGCTGCCGCTCAGCGAGCCGATCTTCGACGTGATGAACTGCACCTTCGGCGTGATGACGGACGAGATGAGCGACTGGAAGTCCGGCACCGGCTTCGGCGGCTCGATGTGGTGCTGCTTGTTCTTCTCGATGTTGGCGTGGTCCAGTTTGTCGATGAAGCGCGTCTTCGCGTCGATGAACGAGTTGATTTTCTGCGCGCGCGTGCGTTTGCGTGTGTTTTTTTTTTGAGGGGGATTTTTTTTGGCGATCGGCGGACGGAACCAAACGAATGGCACGAAGGAACACATCGGTCGGTGGAAGAGGCGGGAGAGATGGTATTAGTTGTGTACGGACGGAAAGGGGTGATGGCGGTATTCCGTTCCGTACCGCTTCTGGTACAGTCTAGTATGACTGCCGATTCTTTAATATGAGTGCTTTAGGACTGCTTGGCGATATAGCATACTTTCAGGCGGAAAACTTAACTAGCAGCATCGAGATTTGTCAACACGGACCGATACTGATGCGGTGAAGTCTCATTTAGTGATCGAGTGAGAGTGAATGTGACGATCTCGTTCCTTGATGATAGCCTCAAAAGTAATAATTTAAATATCGACCTTTAAAAGCAGGGAAATAAAATGATCCCGAAAGATGCATTTAAATTTTGTTGAGCCCAGACTTCGCAAAGGGAAAGGAGTTAAATTGAGATAATTTTAAAATAATGTTCAAAATCATAAATCTTTAAGTTCAAGGATACGTCACGTTCACTCTATAACTAAACCAGTCGCTTTGGGAATTAATGTACACCAAGCAGGAGGGTGATGTGTGTGAAACAGTATATCAATCAGTGCAATAGAACGAAGACCAACAACACCGGGAAAGAAAATGGCCTACAGAGCCTTGCATGAGGTAGGAGGGTAAGGATTAGGAGGGGGGAAAAATAATCATTTATCCCTAAAACCCGCGCGGCAAATGGCATTAGAATGGGTGACTTTCGCGGCTCCGAAATGTTACTGGATGGTCTTGAAATTTGAAAGCTACCGACCCGGAGCTCCTACGCAGGCTTCTAATGAACGTTAATGAAAAAAAAAATGGCCCCGCCAAGTGTTAAATGCGGTCACTAAGCTGGGGTCAACGCGTTCGGTTCGGCCCAGCGCCAACAGGTGGCTTTCGGGCGTTTTGGATGGCGAAAAAAAAACAAACAAACAAACAAAAAAAAACATGTGAATAAAAACCTAACCGACCTTAACCGACTGAAACGGTTTTGCTATCGCGTAAGTGTGACGGAGGCGGCTCTCAAGGCAAGCGCGGCCGGATCGGATGAAAGCTTTCGTTAAGTGTGTGCGCGGGATCGAAAACCGACCTAAACAAATCCATTAGTTTGCGCTGATGAATAAGAAACCTGACACTTCAATGACGTACTTGGGGTTGCGTCGCCGGTGTGACACACTCGAGCGAAAAGAAGGTACAAAAAAAACCCTCTTTTTGGGTTTTTTTCTTTTGGGAATTTCAACACGTCGCGCCGGGTTCGTCGCTTGGTGCAGTCTTTTGATTGAGCGCAGTAAACCGAAGGCCGCGGTACGATGAAATAGAAAGCACACCGTCGGTGGCAGCGCGAGCCCGGCGGTTCTAAGCTGCAGTTTAGACGATAAAGAAGTACTAGAACCACTGAACCGGTCGAACCGGTTCGGCGTGCCTGTCAAACTGGATTCGGCCTGCCGGACCGCAGCAACCGGGTCAGGTTGCGCAGGGCAGTGCCGACGCTGGCCAGCAAATGGCCGGGGATACAACGTTTGGATTAGCAGGAAGGCATTAGGCCGCTGGCAGGGCAACGGGAGCGGTATGGAACGGTGTGGCAAATTGTTAGCATTGCGTGAGTACGAATTACGAAATTAGCCTTTTTGTTAGCCCGGGCGGAACGGCAGCCATTTTTACCGCACGCACAAGCACGGTGCAAGCAGGGGCGCGGAAGTGTGTGTTAACGAAAAATGGAAAAGAAAAAGCGTTCGGTGTAAAAAAAAAAAAAAACGGACGTTGGTACTCACTCCAAACACGAATCCTAGGATGGCGTTCTTGGTTTCGTACTTCGGGTCGGGAACTTTGCGCTTATCACGGTCAAGGTCGTCGCCGAGGGCTACTGCATCCTGCAGAAGGTGTTTGCCACGGAGAAACAGAGAAAGAGAGGAAGAGAAAGAGAGAGAGAGAGAGAGAGAGAGAGAGAAAAACCCCGAGAAAGGGAGAGAGAAATAAAAACAAGAAAATCGACATTAAATAAGCAGCAAGCGCGTGTAAGCGAGATGGAAGCGGTATGTGTGTTTGGGTTAGTGACGCCCTCCGTATCGTCCCGTGGTGAAGCGACGACCCGAGCGGAAACGTAACGAAAGAAATGTGCAAAAAGAAACACAAAAAAAAAAACAATCTGTGTGCGCGCAACAAGCCTCTCCCTGGAAACGTAACGCTTTCAGACACGTAACGCCGGCACGCAGTGAAAGTGTTTCGGGAGCGAGAGCGAACGAGTGAGCGTGAGAGAGAGAGAGAGAGTGTGTGGTTGTGCGGAGCGCGCACCAATTAGGTCAGCTGGGTGCCGAGTGAAGAAGATCCGAACAGGGTTTATAAACGCGCGCGTGCGCGCGCGAACAGCTGGACATTACCGCATCGAGGGATTTGGGGCAAACGGTAACTCGTACGCTGCTCGGCCGTGGTGCGGCGTTACGTCACACACTATCGACACTCACACACTATGCAGATCGGGGCTCGGATGTTTCGCTGCAGCGGTACGCAATGTTTACAAATCCTGTTTTTTTTTCGGTGCGCTCCCCCGTGTCATCTGCTGCGGCGAGTCGGCGGCAGCCTCTCGATGACACAATGCTCCACGGATCGGGCTTGCGAGCCGCTCGCGGCAGGTGAAGAGGCCGCTTGACTTCCTGGATCGACGTGTTCGAGACGCGCGCCGCTCGTCTCGTCGAGAGCTCCCATTTTCAATCACCAACACACACACACACTCACACATCGGAGAGGATGAAGCAATCAGCTGGTGGAAACCCAGCGCGCAGCTGACATAAGCGAGATCGAACATCCTCCTCGTCCGGCGGCTTGGCAGCGGCGGGCGTTACGCAAACGGGTTCAGTGGCCCACCGATCTCAATTTGCGTGACCTTCACAGAGAGTGTGTGTGCGAGTGAGTGAGTGACTGGCTCCAAGAACCTCCACCCAAGAGCGAATCTTCCTCGCGTAACGCGTAACGCCCCCGTGCGTCCTGATAAAAGCGGTTGCGCAATGGAATGGATGGCGGAGTGATGTGTTTTTTTTTTTTTTTTTTTTTTCATTGCTGTTCCCTTTCCATTTCACTTTCGATCGCTTTTTTTTCAGGGTTAAGCTGTGCGAAATGAGCTGCACGCTGGTTTTCCCTTTTTCTGGCGATACTTTCGACCGTAACGCGGCGTGTGCGTTATTAAAACCGTCGCTGCCTTGCAGCTTTCCCCCCCCCCCCCCTCCCCTCCTTTTTCCCCGTCCAGTTTTGGTTGTTTAAATCTTTCACAGCGGTTGCAAAACCGCGCCCCGGACCAGAAAAGCCAGCCACCTTTCGGCGGCAGATTCTGATTAATGCGCGTGCCGCTCGGTTTCGGGTCCGCCCTCGGACAACCCTCCCGTCCCCCTCATTGGTGCCCCCGGGGGCGAGTGACCTCGAGCCGCGAGTGGACGAAATAATCGGTTGTTTTTTTTTTTTTTTTCCACCACATTCACAAACCGGGCCCCCGGGTACACGCCCAAGAACGCGTGTGCGAAAGAAATCGCAACATCTCGAAAACTGCATACATAACGAGTCCGGCTGGCGTTGCACACAGCGCAGCAGCGTTGCAGCCCCCCG
>JXWZ01000529.1:0-19278 GCA_000956215.1 Anopheles farauti No. 4
CGGGAACCTTTTCCTCCGGAAAATCGGCAGTTTATTGATGCGAAGAAAGCATCGGTGCGATTGGCTCGCGCTAAAACCGGCGGCCTCGGGTGCGGAAAGATTGTCCCGATAAAATTGGTTGACCATTTATCATTGGTTTTTGGGGTTGCTTGGGAAGGGAGGCGAAGGGTCAGGGAGGAGATTCTGCGGGCACGAAAGTCTATCTTCGGACAATGGGAGCAGCAGCAACAGCAGCAGCAGCAACAGCAGCAGCAGCAGGAATTTCGCCTTAGGGTTGACAATGTTGCACCCGGGAGACAAGTGAAGGGAAAAGTAATCGTTCCATTATCGAAACGTTTACGAAATACGCTTCTCGGCGGGAAGGGTGACAAAAGCGGGCATTTTGTTGGAAAAATCCCGGAGGATGATGGCGGCGGGAGCGATGGTCGATGGGAAAATTGCCCGAATGGTTAGTTGTGAAGAAGGTTTGGCCTAGAATGGGAGCAATATTGCAATGTTGAACTATCTTTCCTGCTCGTTTTTTATTATTTAATATTACTCAAGGAAAAATATGGCTTGGACTGATTTTTTTTTATTTGGTAGTGACGGCCTGGCCGTATTGCTACTTGAACTGATTTCAGTACTGAAAGATTGTCTTTTTGGATTGCTATTCTTATTTATCAATGATAACTTCTTCTTTGTTTTCTAAAATTTAAAGTCAATTTTGAAAATGGGAAAAATAATAAAATATTATAAAATATTCCAATAATTTAAAAAATATAAATAAAATGTCCAATAAATGGAAAAAAATACAAAATTTGGTCCTTTGAACCGGAATTTTTTAACTAACTTTTATTTACAAAAACTGCCATTTATGTGGACTCCTCAAATTGTCCAAACCCATTCCCATTACTGTTTATGCTCAACTGATCGAGACATTTTTAAACATCACGTCAAACAATTTCGTTTCCAGCCCAATTCGAAGACCATATGGTTCGGGCGTTTTTTCACAACTTCCCCCTTTCGTTTAGCAGCCGTTTAACAGAACTCATCGTTTTAAGAGCTGCCCATGCGTAACGTAAACTAAATCGGCACACGCTCTGATGAGTTTTCGCTGCATATATTTAAGACACGCGTAAGGTATGAATGTAGCATCGCTGCTCACACGACACAAAGCAAACAGTGCAGTCGAGTGTGTGGACACTTTTTCCACGCGCAAGCAGCTCATCAATAGATTTAAATCTGTCGCATTTCGGACACTTTACCTCTTAGGTTCGATGGCCCACTTTATTAACGCCTCCAGGGGCCGCCAGCGGGATGAAGAATGGTCGCGGGTTTGCTCCTTCAGCGCACACCACCAACTGCTGCTTGTTCAAACACACTCCACACTACACAAACACACACCTTTCCGCTTCACTTTAGAGCACCTTTGCCGAGATAACATTAATGGAAAGCGATGAGGAAAAGAAAAAGCCCCTTGGACCCAACCACTCACCGAAAGACGCACACAAATGGCTCGTTTTGCCCTTATTTCGACACACACGTATTTTTTTTTTAATGCTTCACAAAACACAAATTTCAATCAACAGCTCGTTATCAACTCGTTGTGACACCACCACCGCCTTCTCCCACCCACCGGGGTAAGGTTAAATTAAACTTTAAAAGACCCCTCTAACGTTCAAATTTAATTTCCAGCAAACAAACACACCGAAATCGAACGCTCGCTGTGAACATCTGTTTCGGAAGCGGACGGAATTTCGGTAAACAAAAGCACGGAGAGGAGAAAGAAGCCCGAAACACAATCAACTTTTTATGCTCTTTAACATGCCTTTTTCTGCCGCAAACACGCACGGGCACGCACACTGGCGAAAGATTGGTAGCATAATCCGGTTTGGATGTTGTGCATAACCATCGCACAGCACTAACACACACCGAACAGCAGGCTACCTTCGCCGTTACACCACCACACAAACACGCATTCGATCTTCGACTCTTCGATCGGGCGTGCTAAACACGCACGGAAGCTGGACTGGATGCACACAGCATCAATTTGCCAGCAATGCATGCAGCAGCTGCTGGTGCTGAGTGAATTCCAGGAAGCAACACAAAGGTGCCCCTCGCACCATCGCTTTCTACATCCGGACACATACACGCACAAACGATTCGATTAAATGCCAACGAGCACTTGAAGAAGAAATTTTGTTAAAAACACCGAAATTCATCACTCTTTTTTCGCAATTTTGTATCGCCGTGCGCTCGTTTTCTTTCCGCGAGTAATACTTTTTGCACCGCTGCGTTGCTACCGACTTCCACCGCACCGCGCCCCAGTCTGCACCGCATGCAAACGCTACAGCACCCACACGGAACCCACTTTTACATTTCGAAGCCCGATTTTATGAAGCTTCACCAAATAGCGCGCTTGTGCGGTGAAACACACAACTTCTAATACGCAACAAATCTCACCACACAAGAAAAAATAACACGAAATACACAAAAACACTCGCGAGCAAAACCGATCGAATGCAGCAGAAGAACGGGCGAAGAAACGTTCGACAGAAACCGCGGCGTGTATGCAACTGAACGTAAAGCGGCGCTGGGCTGCGCGTGCGACAGAACAGGAAAGACCGATCCGCGCCGCCTCGAGCCGCTGGCACATCGTGTGTGTGTGTGAGTGCGGTTGTATTTGTGAGCTAACCCTCTACCTGTGCGTGTGTGTTTGTACCGGTTTAATGCTCGTCGCGTACGCGGCCAGCATAGCCAACATAGTGGGCTTTGTTTTTTTCCCTGCTTTCTGTCCGTCTCTGTTTCGCTTCTTTCCATTCGCTCTCGTTCACTCCCGTACCTACCGCGAACGTTTCGTGGGTAGGCAAGACCCGGTCCTACGTTGGGTTTGTTGGCCTGCCTCCCTGCCTGCTGTGATCGGTTTAGCCTACAGGTCAGCAGAAATTATCAACAAATCGATGAATAGGGGATTTCTTAGCGAGATTTTCCTTTGCGCTACGGGTTTTTGTACCACCGGGCGCTGGCTAAGTTTAGGTTGGGCAGACAATTGATTCTTCTACAGTTGATTGGTATGGTTTTTGTTTTCCATTTTTCATAACAATGTTAACAGATTTACATAATTTATATTGTTGTTTTTGTGCTTTTTGAGTAAACAGTTTTCGTATTTGTTTCTATAAGAAAACGTCGCTTTCTATTGTTGGCGTTTCAACGAATGAAAAAAGTTTATTATTCAGTAACAGTTTTGTTACTTGATGGAATATCGATTATCAGTAACCTCGAAGTTATATTTTTGTGGTAATATGAAAATACTGTTATGTTATAAGTATGGTTATTAGCTAGTACCGATTGAATATGAAATCTGAAACAGTTTGGAATTTAAATCGAATTAAAACTAGCATAGTTTAGAAGCAAATGCAAGCATCTTCTTTAAAGAAAAAAACCTTTCATGTACACATTTTTATCATTTGCTTCTCCTTCGTTTTGCTGTAAAAAGTGTCTGTAACTGATTGACAATAATCAAATTTATCTAGACTATTCCATCGAACTGACAAACAACCAGCAACCTCTCCAAAGGCCATATGAAAGTTTTGTTCGTCATAAACTCACAGCCGGCCGATTACACCTTCCGTGTCTGGCAAACGGTAACGCTTCGCTTATCAGTTTTCATTGAACACTCGAGTCCTCGCATTGCTTCATCGCGATATCTATGATCACTCCACCACACCCTCCCCCTTACTCCCTTCTCCCCGTTAACAGTAATTGATGAACGCATTTAAAGATTGTTGGATGGTTTGTTGTTTCTTTCCCCTTCCTCGACCCATTTCACATTCCGTTCCAGTGCGTTCCAGCAAAGAAGTGCTCCAGATTCACGAAACACGAGGACCAACCAACAACCAAAAAACCCGAGACTGTGTGTGTTCTATTTATTTCGTGATTTTGTTTGGAAAAGAGCGAACGGCGTCAGGGAGTAAAAAAAACACAGTCTAGAACCCATCCGAACGATAAGATAAACTCCAAAACATCGCTCCTCCAGTGCTTCCAGCGGCAGTGCTGTCTTCTAACAGATAAGGCTACCACCAGCTGAAGGCCAGAAGGTAGATGGAAGACAAAAAAGGCCCCCGCACCGTAGGAAAAATAAACACAAAAACGAAGATTAGTATGCAACGATGCAGCCGAAGCACGCATGAGTTGGTTGGGAGTGGTTTTTTTTTTTTTAGTTGAGGTCGGGGATTCAAATTTCGAACCGCAGAGCACTTTTTTGTGTAAAGCACAGCCACTTTACCAGGGCACGCGGGGCCAACGGAACCGTTAAAAATTGGAACCGATTTCATTGCGCCCCTTCCGAGCATATTTACGTTCGATCGTCGATTGCGCTGACGGTAGCAATTATTGTGGCGAGCAGCGCGTTCTAAATATAAACAAAACATGCACAAATCAGACCGTCGCGCCCCGCCAAGACATGTGTTTATAAAGTGGCTTTATGAACAGACAAAAAATTAAGCCATACCAGTTGCGGGGCCAGCAGTAGTTCCGGATTGTTTATAATCGCGAGTGAGCAATTTGAAATGAACAACGCAAATAAAGCTATACAGTTTTTCAACCGCGTTTGGCCCGTTAGTAGCTTTTAATGATGATAATTTAGAATTTATGTCGTGAAGGAGATTTAACAGCATTATTGAGACTATAGAATTTTTAATATGGTTTTAATACATGGATGTGTCTTTTATTGCAGTTAATCATTTACAAGTTATTCAATCGATAATGTAAATAAGTTATGTTTGTACGAGTGAGGCAAGGTTCTAAGAAGTCACTAGAAACAGGACAAACAGCAAGATTAGCGAGATGATTTCATTGCTAAAATTGATTTTTTATAGTTATACCTATTACTAACCCCAAACAAACGACAATACATGTATTTATCGTATTTTCTTATTTAAATTATATAAATGAATTATATAATTTAAATTTCTTATTTAAATTATATAAAAAATAAATAATTTAATTGAATAAACAAAAAAAAATATAAATAAATAACTGAAAAATGAACAAATAAACAAAATAAGCAATTTAAAAAATATGAAACCAATTGGAGAATCAATGGAAAAATGTTTATGTTATCCGTTTCCTTAAGCTCAAGCTTAAATTTCTATCAGCACCTAATTTATATTTAGTATTGATATTCTAAGTCAAACAAAACTATATAAGCCGTAACATAAAACATGCATTCATTTTTCTTTTCGCTAACCAAATAATATTTTCAACACGTTTTTATTTTCATGTAACAATTAAACCTTGCACCATTCACCCTGATCGAATATCTGCCAAATATCTTCTGCTTTACACTTAACAGCAACAAGAAGCTTATCATAACCACTTGAATGCTACTTCTTCCAAACGACGGTTTCGTGTTGCGCAATAACGACCAAAATATGCTATTCGTCCACTTCCTTTCCGTGGCTCAATCTTCTGGCATCTCAACCTAAAACCGGTTGCATCAGCCCCGAAGCGAAATCGATCGTTCCTTCCAAGCATGGAGCGCAATACAAATCCGGAACAGAGGCCACATCACTGGAGCGGTCCTCGTTTCGAGATAGAATCATGGTGAAAAAAAAATACATATAGTTTTGCAATCCACAGATCCCACCTCTGCCCGCGCAAACTCCCCGATGTCAGCCCGGAAACATGCTAATGCACTTCCTATCATTGCATTCGCGGCTCCTTCCGCCGAAATCCACCGAGGCCTCTTAAGCGCGAGGTTGAAATACATTTTTCCGACAGGCTTACATGTGCAGTGCCGGAGTCGGTATCAGGTCAAGGATGGCAGCCCACAGTCAAAAGGGACTACGGAGAAAAAGAAGCACTTGTGTAGCGAACATGGATTGCAACACACAAGCCAGTGGTTTCGGTACGCTTCCTTAGTATCCTTTTCTTCCTTTGCGCCCTGCATCATCCACAGCACGATCATATGCACACGCGGGTGCAAATTGTATTTATGGCAAGTGGCAGCGAAGAAGAAGAAGAAGAAGGGTTTTCACCTTCCATCCGTTGCTTTTCTGACGGTTCCGCATGCAAATAGAGAAAAATGGACCAACCACCCCAAACCCGAGTCGGCAAAAGCAGCATTCCGAATGGTTTAACCGCTTCGGGGGTAGCGAGATCGGGTGAAAAAAAATCGCTCCGCCCTACATAAAATGCAACTCACCCGGTCCCGCTCGGACCGACCGAATAGATACATCTTCATCCCATCGAACACTCAGACACTCACTCGCTCTGCTGCACTTCACGGACACTTCTGTGGCAGCGGCGAAGGAAAGCTCCACCTTCATCTCCACCCCCACCGCCAAAAAAATGTGCACAATCCTGGGGTGCATTCTAAATCTCGGGCTCACGAGCGAAGCGGACAGTGAAAAAACCACACCGACCGGCAGCGGAAACGGAATGGAAATGGCGCTAGACTCAGGCGCACGGTGCTTACATGTGCAGAATAACAACTTTCTTTTTCGAGAAGTGCAACTACCATGTCCAATGCCACCTTTTCCCCTTTCGCTCCTTTCCCGTTGGTGGTGGTGTAAGTGCATCATTACCGGTGCTTTGTGAGAAAGAGACACAGAGCTTGACCCGCAATTGTAGCTGTAAGTTGAGTTGAAGAGTAAGTTTAAGATCTGTGGAAAATTTTATTTATTTAAATATTTAAAAAAATTGGTTTTGGTTTCATAACCAATAAGTTATTTATATTAGATTGTTAAGTTGACTATATTAAAAAAGTTGATAGCAAAAATGAAAATAAATAATTAAAAAGACGTCTTGTAATAACAAAGAAAAGATCTGGAGACTGGTAGAGGAAGGTAGAAATAAAGGGGAAAGCGAGAGAAAGAAAAACTAATTAATACAATATATGCAATAAGAAAGTTTTCAAAAAGTGTTGTAGGAGTTTATACGTATTGCATACCTTTAGGTATCTATTTTTCTTAATTATCCCGAATTAGTTGAATTAGTTGAATGCTTTATTTAAATTATTAAGTCTACGTATTTATCGCGATTTACCGGCAGCAAAAAAAATTGACACAGAAAACAATTTCATTACTCCAATAATACACAAAAAACCGTAAGCAAATATTTCGATCATAAATGTTAACAAAAATATCAGATTTGATAAACTATGTTATGAAATATACTAATATTTACGTAATTCGTTTCAATTGTAATGTGTAAAAAAATTGCAATTAAGGTTTTTTATAATTAATTCAGAATAGTACTGCTTTGGATTTGTAGTATATAAACGACAGAATGAAACGTAGTATGAGCACATCGAAATTAAAATTGTTCGTTTTTTGTTAAGTAAAGAAACAGATTTTGGCATATGTAATTTTACGAATTCTTTTACGTGCATGCATTGGTAATGAAATTTTGTAGCAATAAAAAATATTCATTATTTCTTCCCAACCAGTGTACTTATCATTCGCACTCCTGCAGGTAACATAGTTGCTTTGCGTTAAGAAAAGTCCCTGAGCTCACCCCCCTCCCACAGCCTTTTCCAACCAATCAAACACAAATATTACTGTGCAGGCACAGGCCAAACGTGCGCCCACATGCGCAACGTTTTCCCCGGAACAACTTCCCGAGCCGGGAAGAAAAGCAACGGCATGAAAGGAATGATGCACCGTGTTTGCATTCAAAACCGTTTCCGAATGGATGTATCCAACTGGTGAATGAGTTGCATTTATGGCCACAATAGGGCAGAAATTCTCCGCACGCCACCGTCCCACCCACCGTCAGTCGAGAGTTGCGGGCTAACGTGCGGGCCAGTGGCAAATGAAAAGTGTGGAAAAGTAGTGGAAACCCCATGCACGCCGGCACGCAAACCCACTTCAGGGATCGTAGACCCGGGAAGTCTCGCGGAACTCGCGCGTATGTGCATGGCACACGGAAAAGGCTACATTTTTTCCCGCACCCGTCGGCTGTGAATGTTGCATCTTCATCCTCCTGTTGCTGATGCTGATTTTCCCGACGCTTTTTTATGTTTTTTTTGCCACTTATCGGTGGCACTTGACGCGTGCACGCTCGACCCACTGCCTGGATGTTGATTTATTTTAGCGGACGATGATACAGCGCCATCATAACGACACCGGTTCGGTTGGATTATCTAAGCCCGCGGAAATTGCAATTTCACCCTTCAAGCCCACCCTTGTACGCTTATTCTTTCACGCGATGTGTTTGTGTGGGTGAGTTTTTGAGGCGTCTACCGTTTGCCAGCTGCGTCAGCATGGGGATGGGGTTTTGTTGGGAGAAATAATAAAATAGGCAGCAGAATCAGTGGCAGCCGAAAGGATTACGACCCTGTAGTGCTTGCACGGGCTTAACATTACCACTGTCGAGCGCCGTTGAAAAGTGTATTTTTAATGAGTTTTATCTTCGTTGTTTATCGATCGAGAGAGCATGTTTTTTGAGGTAATTTAAACGAGCTCCCTTCCCCGCGGTTTCGAAGTTGGCTCGTCAATATTTTTGTTTGCCGGCGGAAAACAAATCCGTGTATCCATTTTTAATACCACAACACTGCGTGACGTGGGTCTCAATTCACAGATTCAATCAGCTGTGCATCCTCCTTTTCAAAAATCTGGTTCGATTTTTTTTTTCAGCGCATGTTTCCATTCTTGCACGCAAACCATCTTGCAGCATGAAACACACACAGTGCGATGAGCTCGGGATGCATTCTGTTGTGGAAAAATAAAACTCCAACACTGCGTTCGCAAAAGACCGCATCGTCGCTGCCGCCGTGTCATCCATCAGCGCATTAGCACGAAATCGCGCGCAGACGGGTGCGGCTGAGTCCGCGAGCCACCCAGGGATGCAACTGACACCAGAACCAGGGACCAGGATAGGGCGAGCGAGCGAAAAATGACAATTTCGGAAACATACTCAGTGCCCAGCGCAAATTTGACCGCAACCGGGCTGGGCAGGCAAGCGCACAGCTGGTACGCAAATTTTGGGTCCTTCGAAACCGGATTGTCCAACGCGGGAAACGTGCGCATTCGGTTTTCCACGGCACTGGAACGGGTGACGGTTGGCAAGCGCTAACCCCTTGACCGTGTATCAGTTTCCCGGTTGAGTAGTTTCTGCGATCTAGAACCGCACGGTTCCATACAAACGCTCGTTGTGAACTGGGAGATCGATGATTTGAGTGCGAACTATTCGAGCCGAACCTTGCATAAGGGACGGGTTTGTGAATGGATTTTCTTTTCTTTTGCAACAGATGCCACCAGTTCGGTATGGAAAATATGGACTGTGAAATTGTGATTCCAAACCAACTAGCATTTGTTTGTCCTCAGCTGGAAATTTGAACAGATGAAGCAGTTTTTGTTGTGGGAAGTTATTTATGATGGATTCCTCCAAGGTACAAAGGTACATACAAAGACTTGACAATTTGTAAATAATAAAATAATAAAAGTTTGTATTAAATTTTTCAAAAAAAATATAACTATTTTGTTTGTTTTCTTCTTAAACAAATTTTATTTCATTAGAATCTTTATCAAAGCGGGGTGAAAATAGCAGGCTCATTATCTCTCAGCGCATTGGTATCTTCTGATGATCCTTCGGACCGGATGAATCGATCGATTTCAGACTATTGTAAGCAAATAAGAAAAAACTTACGGGGATAGATAACAACAAAAAAATTATCGCTCAGATCCGAACGAAACGCTCAGCATCCGTTTCAGAGACATTTATCTAAAAAATATGATCTCAGAACCAGCAAAGCATAGCGTCTAATTGAAAAGCTTCATCCTGCAAACCTGCCGCCCCCACCCGTGACTCGCCCAAACTTCCATTTGCGTTCCGAAATCAGCGCTCGCAATCTATTAATCATCCTGTCCGAAGGTTAACCAAAACCATCCGCCGGCATGCGCCACCCACCCGCCCACACGCGTCTCCCATTGTGGGGACGGACCCGAACGGACATGACAGTGAGAAGGGAGACGAATGAAAAAAAAAAACCCTCCAGCCCGTGTGTTTCTTTCAAATCGAGCGTACACGGGCGAGTCGTAGCCATACGCCGGGAAAAACAACCATTTGGGAGCCATTTGCGGGTGAAAGCTTAATTGAACGGAAAAAGCTACCGATGGTGTGGCGGAGGTGGGAATGCGAAGAAGGCGGAGCGCGTCGGAGGATTTTGTTTGCGTTTTGTTTCGCTTTCCACCGGCCCGTTCGCCGATTGCGGTGGAGACTGGGGCACATATTTTTCCGAGACGATGATGGGGCGCTGATGGGTGACGGTGAAGAGGTTTTTCTCCCACGTCTTTGACGCCGCCGACGCGCCCGGCTGCTTTGAGCATGATAAATGGTCCCCGGCGGTGCATACAAAGTTGCAGTGTGTATGTCTGTGTGTGTGTGCATTCACTCACCCTCACGTGCAGAAGGAGTCAGCAAAGCGCACTGCTGAAGAAAAACCACCAGGACGAGGTGTCACCCAAAGCATTCCTGGATGGGTTGCTTCCATTCATCCGATCGAGCTGCTGCTGCTCCGGGTGCTACTTACGGCGGTTGGACATTCGCACATTCGCCATTGCTCAAAATGCAAATAGAGTTCGCTCGGAGCTATGGGAGAGAAAGGGGTTCATTTGCAGCTTGAGCGTGCTCGGTCGAGTGCCGGTATGCAGTCACTTGGTGGAGATTTAGCACCACCCAAGTGAGGGGGCGGGCGGATGCCGGGAACCTAATCTATGCTAAATCGCATGTTAAACGATCCGTACTTATTTGAATGTATCTGCCTCAACCACTGTCACACTGGCAATTTACATGCATTTGCAATCAGGCACAGGTCCGGGTTCTGGTTCGTTTAATGAAGCTGTCACGAAATCAGACGGCGGTGATACATCAGGCATGGATTTGCTTGAGAAACCGAGCGGGAACGGAAACGGGAGAAGGTTTTTATTCCCATCCCTAAAAAGCAAGATGACAATCGGAAAATTTGCATCGGGAAGGGCATGAGTAAGCCCATTCCAAATCGACCGCAACTATACGCCCAAGCACACATTCGAATAAATCGTATAAAATACACCATGTCCTTCCTATCCTCCTCCGGCACATATTGTTCTTTACTTAATAATCAACCGCTCGTCGCCCCATCGGGATGAGGAACTAATTCCTTTACAATTCCCCATTGAGATCGTTATTTGCGATTCTACTAGCTGCTTCCTTGGTGGTCACCAGCGTCTGATGCATTGGTCGAACCTAATTTTGCTTAATTGAGTTAAGACTCAGGGTCACCGCGATCGTGGTGACTTGCGAATTCCCAGCATAAAGAGGGCGTGTAGGAGTAGGAGCTGTTTATTGTGTTTTTATTACAACCGGTAATTCGATTAACGTATCATTTTTGCGTAAGTTTTCGTGGTGGTGTTAGTGAAACATAAGGAACGAGATTACCGAAGAAGATCATTCTCGCGAGGAAAGAAGTGAACGAGTTGATGTCTCACGAAAATTGTAGCTGATAGAGCACATTTTTCATTTATTTTATCATATAATTAAATTCATTTACCTTAGATTGTGAAAACGCTCATAGTATACAATATTATCCAGGTTCCACCGATATTTGGCTTAAATTTAATTCATATTTGTTTTTTACACAACATTCTGCTGTAATGTTACTATTATTCTACTGTATTTTTGATTTCCCGATTTTTCATATCGTTATAAGCTTAGTTTAAGAATAGAAATGTGAATCGAGCAAATCCAACAATTCAGACATCAATTTAATTTATTTTTGTACGTTCGGCATGGATACCCATTTTTGAACCCTCTCATTATCCAGCAGTTTCTGCTGAAAAATGGCATCAAAATTAGACGAGCGTCAAATCAGCTCACAACCAAAGCTTCATGATACCCGTAAGCCGATTTTCCCTCCACACAAACGCACACACATGTATAGCAAAGTCTCAAAGCAGCCCTTGGCAAACTGGGTCCAAAAGAACCAAAGCTTCGCAATTTGTTAGTCAAACCGCAGGAACAAACTGGTGGTTAAAAGCCCGCCCGGTCCGTTTCGGTACGGAGGGCGGGGGTTTTACTCAACCGCACCAACCACCAACACAACTCGAAAGGTGTGGAAAACGGTTTTCCGGTTCCGTAGAAAACGGACAGCGGAAACGGACGGAAGACGGCGACTTATGCCAATAAATTAAACATACTTGCCGGTGGTGCTACCTTTCCCTCTATATCTCTCTCTCTCTCACTCGCTCTATTGGTGATCTATGAATATTCCGTGCGAGTCAAGTGATATTATTTGAACCATCAGGAGTGCTAATGGTGATGAGAAGGGAGGAGGGAAATTGAACGGAATTAATTTCGCATTCCCATATACTGAGACTTCCACCAGCTGAAATCCGTGTCACGTAGCGCTGGCTTGACTTTCGAATTTTGCAAAACTTAACTTCAATCGAGTCGGCCAAAAGTCACCGTGCAAGTTTCGGCACCCCTTGTGTGCAGAAATTAGACGATAAGTTCGGTTCGATTTGTTGATGTGAGAATGACTCTATTAGAGGATTCCATTTCAGGCTGGAAAAGCGATTGCACGTTTCGCTCGGTTGTGAAAATAAATGTTCCCGATTTGCATTTCTGATTTACAGCACAAAGCCCCATTTATTAACTGCAACTGTGTTTCGAGTGCAATAAAGAGCGGGGAAACCGTATCCCAATCGTGATTAAATTTACGACCGAGCCGCTTATTGCCGCTTCCCGGCCTAAGCAATTCATTCGCCGCGTGAGGATCAGAGTTATTACGCTCGTTTCGCTTTATTTTCCTTCATTTCGCACCACTTTTGCTCTATCAATCGAGGTTTGTGAGGGACGACCGTACCTGAACGGTCGTTGCGGAGATGATAACCAACAAAAAAAAATCCTTTCTTTCCCAGCGCCCAGCCTAACCACGCTCGGTCCCGCAAGCCCCACGATCGCACCCATTTTACGAGCATTGAATAATCCGCACACAAAAGATAGCGGCCAATCTCACCCGATACCTTACCGCTCGAGTGTGGAAGAGGAGGCACCTGAAGGGTGCGCCGCGAAAAGAGTTACCTTATGCTCGCGGAACATATTTTTAACTCCCATAAAAACCATTACAACTTTGCCTATAAAGATAAAAATGCGCTCTACCCGCCTGGCCAGCCTGGCTACCTGTGAAGCGAGGACGCGTTCGGTGCTGCGGCGCCGGCACGCAATTAAAATATGCTTCACAGTTTCGCGGCTGAAGGGCGCCATATAAATGCAGGCGCGCACAGGCGAACGGATCAGCCCGGGAGGATCGTATAAAGCGTGAAATATAATAAAATGTAAATCGTATTTATGCAATCCGGCCCGACCGAGCACCAGTAAACATGGCCGGACGCGGTAATTGTCGCAGCGGCTAAGCTTTTGCTCAATGGTCGGCAATATTGCTATTGGGATACGAACTGTACACCTTGGTGGAACGTCGGTTTTCAATAATTAAAAAATGGTCAAATAAAATCCGCTTAGCATACCATTTAGTCGTACGGTGAAACTTAAAATTGAATTTTCCGACTTTTTCTCATCTGTTTTTTATCTTCATGGGAATAATAGGATGAACCTAATGCTTCATATAATATTTGGAACATAATAATATTCACATTGTGTAAATGTAATGTTTTGTTCGACAAGCGAATTTTTGACTAAAATTTCTAATACTACGAGTTAGCTTAAAAATCAAGCCATTTTTCAATCAAATTATTACCTATAAACTATGATAATATTTATAGCTACGACGAAATTCTGAATATGATGGGATGTGAAATACATTGTATAGTATAATCCAATTTCAGAAGATAAAATCATTCGAAACGGTCTGTAATAAACGTCTGTTATACTCCATAGACAATTAGATGTGTTATTCTAAGCTTCTAGCTTATCTTTATATAATAAAAATAATATAAGTTCCCCCTTTAGGTCTTTCACTTATAAATATGGAACTTTACCAAATAAACTTCGGCTCAAATAGTTTAGATTCATTATATAGGCGAGGCATTATCTGAATGTTGGCCAATATTTCTAATTTTATTGATTTTATTGATTGATTATTGATTTTCAATAACTCGATTAAAAGTATTAAAAAAAATAAAAGAATGAAAAATACCCCCAGCCTGCTGCAATATGGCCAGGTTATTTCATTTACATGAAATAAATAAATTAACGACATAGTAACCAATGAACGAATTAGACTTTGCGCTATGATACTGAACATTGTTTAATTCCAGGATTTTTGTGCTACTAGACTTGAAAACTGCTATAACAGTTCATGTCACGCCATGAAACTCAAAAAAATGTTAAGAAATCATCACATATTACAGAACATTTTTAAATTTATCCACAAACATTGCCAGAAACCTTCCGGAATCAGGACGAATACTAATCGCCAACGAAATAAATCTTTTGCCCTCCTTAGGGTCAAATTCATCATCATTTCCAGGCTGCTCGGTACACGCCTTCGCCACGTGAATTAACCTTTACGCAACCGATGCTGTTATCCTGCGAGATAAGAGGTTCAAGAGCAGGGCACAATATTAAAAATCGCATTGCCATGACGAACCACCCGGAACGGGTCGTAAAAAGCGACGCCTCACAGTGCCGGTCCCATCCCAGTCGTCAATAAATTTCCCATTCCGACCAGCTGGACCAGTGCGCGCCGGCTGCGTTTAATGGTGCTTCATTAGCTTTCGCTCACGCCTTTCGCCTTTTCGCAAACACGGTCTATTTATAGTCCCTACACGACGTGACCTCTGTTCGAAAGGTTCCCACTTTTTAAACGTCCCCATCTCCTTCGGTAAAGTTCTTTGCCCACCAGACGGGGCCCGAAAGACACCAAACTGACGAGGAAATCATTCAAAATAATTCCGCTTCGGCTACTCAGGAAACGCAACCACGTTCACGCAGCGGAAAACGAGCGTCCGGGCGAGTTACGGCGAGCGAAATGTCCGGCAACAGTGGCATCATAAAATCGGTCGCTGTGGGTAGTGTTTATCTTCCGAGGGCGAGAATCCACACGTTAAGGAAAGCTCCGTCGGTGGATTTTTAAAGTTTTGTAATCATTTTACCCTCCAACAGCTAGCCCGCTTTCGACGTGTATGTACGTGTGCGTGAGAAACACATAAAAAAAACACGTCCAGATAGAAATCAACGCCGTGGTCGTAAAATGGTTGGATACCGGGCGCGCGCGCGTATCGGAAGCAGGAAATCGAATTTTATTTTTCCGCAGTTTAAGCACACCAGGAAGGAAGGAAGACCGTTCCGTTCGATTGGTCGTGTGTGAAGCAGGGACAACGCTCAGTGGTCATGATGAGTCAGCATTCGGGGAAATGCGATTTTGAAAACTGGGAAAATCTCCCCACGATCTGGAACGTGTGAGACGATGATATCGTGTGTCGTAAATTCACTTTCGGGCGTCACAATCAGCACGTGCAGGTTTATGCGGCTTAGATAGAGGAAACTAGGCGATGAATACGATCTGGAAGGAATGCGACTAACATAAAAATGAAGTAGCAAAAAAAAAAATCGACTTTATACGGAATAAAATAAAAATGGGACTAAAGTTGGAAACAATTAAGATTTTTTTTTTGAAAAATTTCATGAAGGTGTAATAAAAGAAATCAGATACAGCTTCGTGTTTCTAAACTCGAAAAGTTTTTTTTTAAGGTCAGTAGAAGTATCTGGCTTTAGAGTTAGGCATCAAATGGACAAATCATGAGCTAAGCGACCGGAATAAAGGTCAAAGGCTAAAGATTAATCTTTCCACCCTGCAACTACAGCATCCTGAAGCAACCGGTTTGCTGCACTTAAAGCCGGACCAGGTTCATCCATTTATCCTGTGACCCGGAGAAAGCTTTTCTCCACTAGACGAAAAATATCTCATTAAACTAGTGTCTAACCCGTAAAATTCGCATCTCACACCTTCCTTCCGGTCCAGCGTAGGATACAAAAAAAAACGGATACCAATTATGGCTACCCTGGTTCCTGCGTCGGTGAGGCTTTTCTCGGTCAGCAGTTGTGAGTGTGTGTATTTTTTTTATTATTCACTTCTGCCCCCTTTCAGCCAGCCCGCCCGAAATGGATCATAATTACGACAATAATTTATTTTAATTAATATCGCTTTAAACACCGGCGCGGGACACGCCACGAAACGAACCGTATAAAATGGCATTTGTCTGGCGACCTTTTTTCGGCAGTGTGATGCTGTAAAATATAATGGGGATGGAATTTTTTTTCCTTCCCCGTCCAGCCCTCGGGTTGTTGCTCGAGGAAGGAGGGATTCGGTTTTGCGAAAACTTGTCTGGACGCGGCCAAATTAAATTAGCAATTAAATTTAAACGATAGTCTTACGGACGTTGGACAACGAAGTGGCATACGCAAACGAAACACAAAAAAAGCCAGTCCTGCGAAGGTGATGAGCTAAGTTTCGCAAAATGTCAACTTTCGTCGCTAGGAGTGAGTAATGTGCTTGTTATCGCAAGCATAAATCATGCTGTATGGAAAGATGAGCAAATTTTGTTTTGATTTTAACAAGATTTATATGAACTTAATGATAACTATTTAAAAAACATTACCTATTTTTTCGATTCAGTTGTTTCCTGGGCTCTGAACGATTCTGCTTCCACCGGTGTTGCTGAAAGTTCAGAATAAAAAAATAACAATTGTGAGATTTTTTAAACATTTCTAAAACATAGTGAAAATTGAAAAATAGGATATTGCAGGCAAACATGAAATTACAGGCGTTGAAAAATTTAGAAAATTTCTTAGACTAGCATATTGTGGGAAGAGAATTTTAATATAAGGTTTTATATAAGGATAACGTGGTCAATAATATGGAACATCTGTTAATCGAAATTTATGTTTATATTTATGGACTTAAGGTGCTGCTTTCAGGTGATAAAATTATGAAAAAATGCATATTTAAGAAAAAATACGAGGAAATAGGAAGGAATTTTCAAAATTATCAAATAACGTAGAACGCAGATCATAAAAAAGGAAGCGAAATTTAAAAAATATTTACATAAATAACTTCAAATTTATAAAATATTTAAAAATAAAAAAAAACAAAAAAAAACCACAAAACACAAAAAACCTCTCACACAAATAACGATTTTCAGAAAAAAAAGAGACAATTCCGCCGGTCACTTTGCAATCAATTTCTCCTGGATTACAGCTCATCAGTACTTCCAGCGCAGTCATTAGTATTGCAGCCGGATCAGCTTTCGCAATCAGCTCCCGGCATAATCAAGTACCGCGCACCGTTCATATCGTTATCCTCGATCATCAACAGTGGCGTCGCGACCCGGCACCACACCTCGCGAAACCAATCAGTGCCGCACGCCGAGCGCTAAACCGAGATGCCTAGGCAAAAGGTGAAAATGCAAATTAAATCCAAAAAGCGCTCGCTAACGACGGCGACGGCAGGGGCAGGGGCGGAAATCGAGATTTTCTTTCGCCAAACCGGTGGTTCGAAATCCCGTAGGGCGGTGGGATGGCACAGTGCGCTAAGCAACCCTGACGTAATCAGCGTCCCCGTGTCTCGCTCGGCGTGAGTTTTTGCTATTACTTTGTCCTCCGGGTCGTAACGTGAGCTTCATGCGAACGGGTGATCTCGGAATGTTGCACCCTCGCCTTCTGCACACTGCCATTAGCATCGTAATTGAGTGGCAAGACTTCAGAATCAACTGCGAATCGTCCGAAGTGGCGGTGGCGTCGCCACGGGCAAATGCAATGTGACGTTCCTGCAGACTGCAGCTCCGGTGAAAGCAGCGCTCGGCTGGCGTTGAATCGTTTCAAATGATAAATCAGTTAAGGCGACGAATTCCGCGAAGTGTCTGTTAAGTGCACCGTGTGAGGTTGAGCAAATACGAAAATGGGATCCCATTTTCTGCGAAAAAATAAAGACATTTAGTGAAAATTCACTTTTTTCCACGTAAGTTAAGAGCTTTCTTTCGAATTTAAACTTTTTCGGAATCGTTTTTCCGCAACATTCCCCTCCAGTGCTGCTACAGTCGAAACAGTTCACTTTAGAACCTAATAACTCAACTCAAACAATCTGGCCACATCTAGTGAATGATTTGCGGGCGCTCAGTTCAAACTTTAAGCGCCCATTTCTTCATCGCCCGGTTGCTTCACAAAAGTGAGGAAAATTAAATTTGCGCGCATTTTTAATGAGTTTGTAATTAAATTCTATCGGCGCTACCGAGGTCGAGGTTTGTGATAGTGCGAACGAAGGCATCCACGCCAGTTTTTGGGCACGTTTTTGCTTGCCGACTACCGAAACTGTACATCGGTATTCAGACTCAGAGCAATACTCAGCCATCGCTCAGCAGGCAGGTAAACCGCATGCGAAGCGCTGTAAGACAAAGGCAGTCGAAGGATTGATGGTTTCAATCTCCGCGTCCGTCCCGGGGATCTGACGTAAGATGGATGCTGGCAGACGTCTTGACGTTTTGTAGTCAGTCAGCCAGGAGCAGCTCTGTTCCCACCGGAGGAACACCGACCAATAAATCGACCGGGAAGAAGGGTTTCCACCGTTCGTGATTCGGTGCGGGATGATACACGCGTCGTGGCTGCATCGTAAATTGAACTACACGTGTATTTGATTGAGCCGTGGATCATGATCTCCAGCGGATACTCGCCAGAAGGTGGAGCGAACATACGGGAGAGCACAATCTAATTTACTCGTCCCAGTGCAATGATTTGATTGAACATGTCGTTATTGACTCTGCAGGTAGGTGTTTGGGCAGGATGTTGTTTTGGATGAGAACTTACCTAGGCAAGGGGAGGGAATTCGAAATGTTCCGTAATGTTGTGATTCAAGGATTTGTCTATAGCTGGGAATCACCAGCACAAATATTGAAGTAAGCAAAAAATAAAGAATGGTATTCGTTGCTACGTTGATGAATTTTTCGTGAAGTTTCATTATTTTTCGTTTCGTTTCGTTTTGTTTTAATCATTTTGCTTAAAAATAATCAAAAAGTATTGTTGTCTTAGTTACTTTTGAGTTTTCTACAAACTCATTCACAATCCCTACGACTTTTTTATACCAATTTTATAATGTTTTGAATAACAAACTCATAACTCATAAACAACAACACATTGCACTCATAAATAAGCCTCGGTTTCACTTTTTCACGACTTCACAAAGGATTTCCAATTCACAAACGAGACATCGAATTGTATCTGTTTTGTGGATTTATTTAATTATTTTAACGTTTTTTTATATTGTACCAAACACTCGAGCCACAGATGTCCCAACAAAAAAAACTA
>JXWZ01000532.1:0-10390 GCA_000956215.1 Anopheles farauti No. 4
CCGTGGCAGTTCTCGCTCGGACCGGGCCAGATGTGTGCCGGTGGGGAGCGAGCGAAGGACACGTGTGCCGGCGACAGTGGCTCACCGCTGATGAGCTACGATATGAAGCGCGGCATCTGGCACATCACGGGCGTCGTCAGTTTGGGTGTGCGGGAGTGCGGTATCGAGGGTCTGCCGGGGGTCTACACGAACGTGCACCACTACCTGCCGTGGATTCGAATGTACACCGAGGGAAAGTAAGTGAATTTCGGCGGCATACACGTACCATCACTACGATAAAGCTTAGCTCTAGCGTAATAAACTATTAGCTCTACATGATGCAATGGGATGTTTGTGCTACTTTGCGTGAAACTTGGCACGGCGCTGGCTGGAGCCAAAACCAAAAACAAACAAAAAAAAAAAACCTAAATCCTCCCTGACCTTCATGGGTTGCTCGCTCCCGACGGCGGCTTTCCCATTGCGCTCGTTACCAAGCGTCCATTAGGGAAGCGTCCTGCCGAGCCACGCCATGCTTGACCTTTAGCGTCCCATTTCGAGGCCCTGAACTGGAACAAGGTCATGGTGGCGGTTCGGGTGGCTTCTAATGAAGTTTCCTGCTTTCCGTGCTGCTACGGTAGTCCCGCTGCATGGTTTCTGCCATGTTCCACGGCATGACCCGGCAAAGGTTTCGTGCTGCGTGCCCTTTAGCCGTGTGTGTTCGACATGGTTCAATGGCGCGAATCCTTTCGTCCCGTGCAGTTTACATCGATTTTGTCCTGCGTCCTTCGACAGCTCTCGTGCGCGAAAGTAGGTTAAATGGTTTCGTGTAGGTTAATAGGTTCGAAGATGTTGGTTGAAGATGCTGAATAGTTTCGTTCCATGAAACGAACTTTGTTATGAACCCGTTAGTAAGTGCTAACAATTACGAGTTGGATAAATCGTATAATATTGAAATTTTCGATTGGAAGTTTGTTTTTTACAAACATTTTATGATTCGAACCATCTTCAAATCCATAATTTATTTGTTCTTTTTTAACAAAACGGCTTGCTGATAAAACAATTTACATATTTTACAGATTTTGATCGTATCGTTTAATGCTTTATTCACATCGAGTGGTTATATTGCTAATTAAAAACAATTTTACATTTTTCTGGTAATCAGCGAGAAAAGTAGCTATACTTATCTGAATCAAATTGTCATATTTTTAACAGTTTATTGTCAAACGTTCGCAATTTTAGCTATCTTTTTTATGAACCGTTTTGTATTGGAGCACTTCTAGATTAATTTCAGCATTTAATTAATTTATATGTTTAAGGGTACATGACTCGTTTATAGCGGGATGAATTTCTAATATTATTTTTTTACTGTTTTTATTTTTTTTTTGAAAAAAATGATCCACAATTTTTTTAAGAAATAAATACTATTTTTTTTTATTAATGTCATTTAATATAATTTTGCTTTTCACTTGCGTTGTGAAGTAATAGTACGTATTTTCCAAACATCTTATTGATGGTCATGTTTTAAATGCAAATAGCGTCGCATCACTAACACGCATGGCGTCATGGAGATTCAATTAAAATGATTAAAAAGTATCCTCATCCTCACTGTCGCTAAACGATGCCATTAAATAGTTCATGGCTAAATCACACATGACCACACACATACATAAAAAAAAACACACACACACACACACCACAGACGAACCAGATCCACCGATTCCACCTCCCACGAGGGAAAAGTCGAAACCTGTCGAAGCTAGCGTCAACATTTCCCGAGCTACTTTCCCGAGACGGAACTGTAAACAATTTTCTCCGAACCCTTAGAATGTCTATTTTTCAATTTCAATCAAAACCTTGTCACAACAATATCACCCCCGTGCCTCCGTCTTTCTCCCCTTTGTACCCACAGCGCCGTTTCTGGTGTCGATCTACATTGGGGGTTTCTTAAAGGTTTTGTCCGATTTCCGCACCCCCCAGGCTACCTTCTCCACCTCCTCCTACACCGCACCGGCTATTCGACGGTTAACGATTGCGTAAAATCGAGCACCAGCTAGTGGATGGAGGGATGGAACGTTTCGGATTCCCTGCCGGACAGCATCTTCATCAGCGTGATTACTCGCCCTCGCTGGGAGGAGAGGTGAAGCTGACCACAGTGAAACGCAACGGCACGTTTCCGAAAACACGGCTTCACCGGTCGCTCGAGGGCACCACGCTCGACTGGCGTTTATCGGTTCTCGTTTGACGAAGCGCATTCATTGAATCGGCTTCGATTTCGGGATCACTTCCTTCACAACATCCGGGGGAAGGGGGACGGATAAAAGCAACAAAAAAAAAAAAAAAAAACTAACCGGAACGTTGAATAGATGGACACATCGCCGCACGAATGTGCGAGAAGAAACCCTTGAACGAGTGTTCATGCGAGCAGCCGTGCGACGCACGAAGGGAAAGTAAATTAATCTAGCAAAAAGGACCTTCCGAGCCGGTCGACTGTCCACACCACGTCCACGTTGCCCTTACCGACCGGCGGTTTGCAACAAAACACGCTCTCGGGTGGTACCAGGGGGAGGAACGGAATAAAAAAAAAAAAACTAATGTAGTCCAGGTTTGGGTCCGGCGCTGTCCGTTCGGTGTGCTGTAATTATGGTTCGAACCGATTTGAAAATAGTGACTGACTCGCTGGCTACACCTGAGGGCTCGCCTGAAACATAGGAAAAAGGAACGAGAGGCACAAACAAAACCAAAAAAAAAAAAACGTCGGTGCTCGTTTCGAGTATCCTCGGGAGAAAATGTCGCACCACCGTTTTTCCAATCAATTTCTCACGATTAGCAAACCGGTCCGGGCCGGCCGGCTGGTTGGATGGTTGAAATCAGAATGTATGTTGTTTTCTCCCCCAAACGGCCGGTGTCGCAGGGCCATGTTCCCCCATTTCTGCCGGCCGGTCGACATCATTATGTTTCATTTGCTGGAAATTGGTAATGAATTAGATGAAGTCGACTGCGGGTGACTGGAGATGGTCACGTGTCACGGCGCTGGTACGGGCGTTGGAAGGTATTCCGGCACACTGTTCGCCTCGGACACCGCTTTTCCACATGGTCGTCGTGAACGTCGAGTATGGGTCGGCACAACCGATCCAATTTATTTGAATAGAGAAAAAAGGCAACTCAAAAATGGAATTGTTTCGCTTTCAAGTGCGCGCAACGCACACAGCGCAGCATCCTCCTGCCTTGCCTCAGCACGGAAGCGCAACAGTGTCCTTTCCGGGTCGCGTTTTCAACCCGAACGAACGAACAATGGGAAAAGCGCAATCCCAACCGGAGGAACCGGATTAAACAGTCGGCTAACAAAGTTACGAAACTAGTTCGTACGATACCCGCCACACAACGGCAGGCATCCCAATTAGCATTCATTCGTGCGGGCAACTCTCATCGGCGTGGCGTGAGAATTGCGCGAGGCACCAACAAAAAAAAAAGGCCGCTCGCTCCACAGAACACTGACCCAACCTAGTGACCGGGCCGGCGGGTTCGGCCGGGTGCCGGGTTTTTGATAAATTTAATTACGCCAATAATCCTCTCAAATTTCACCCAATCGCTGGCCCCATTCGCCTTCAAGGGTTTACCGTCCGTCGTCAGCTTCAGCCACTTTTCCGAAAGAAAAGATCAAATTTCGGGCTAACGAGCTTGCGGGTACGGCAAGATGCGGCCGGGAAGCCGCGGTCATTTTTTTTTTGTGTTCAAGGGCCAAGGCGAAGTGAAAAGGATAGCCGCCAGGATACGTTCCACTCGGCCGGGCATCATCTTTCGCCGGTGCGGTGAGTGGCAGCAAAAAATCCTTTGGGAGCGCCCGGATGGCCGGCATAGACTTTTGTTTGCATTTTAAAGCAAACTCCCCGGGTTGCTGATGTATCGGTTGCTAGGGACGCGAACCGGGTTAGCCGAAAAACTGATAACACACACGCTCATCCCGGTCGCGATGGTAACGCGCTTCACATGAGGGGAAAGTTTAAAGCACGAAAAAACGGACATGCGGTGACCATAAATTGAAAAATATTATTATGATCGAATTTGAGCTGTTTCGTTCGTGTTCGTGTCTGTTGTGAGAAGGTATGTGTTATTGAATTTAGGATAAACATCATAAGACTAGTCGCATCGAGGGTATGACAACTTCCCAAGGGACATTCGGATGCGTGTTTTACCATTCGTGCGTGTTCCTTTCAACTAAGCGTGCGTCGTATTAACACAATACATTTTACCGATTATCACGGATGGCGCCGTTGCGATTGGCACTGCCGATTCCGATAGGATGTCGTCACGCTCCAAAATGAGAGAAGACCTAACGGGAAAGCAAATGACCGAAACCGAGAGGAAATATAGTAAAAAACAGCATCTCGCACATTCAACGCATGAAGAAGGCGTAAATTATCGCGGAGAAGAAATAAAAAACATAAGATCAGCTCACTGATATGAACAGGATATGGGAACTTATTTTTAAATGAAAAAAAAACACACACACACAAAACCGGTTCCGAAGCGAATCGTCATAGAAACGCTGAGAAGCGCATGGTTTCCACGGTTCTAATCAGCGTGTATAGGTTCAAACGCGATTCAAACCCGTTCGATGGCTGCTTTAAGAACGGTATTACAATTTATGCGAGCCACGCGTGTATTTGTGGCAAATACAAAAATATATAACACAAAAAAAAATCTCTCTTCCATGGGCACGAAGATGATATTTACACTGCCAGAGTTGCTTTTAAGCATGGGCAATATATTTGCATATTTCGAATGCGTTTTTGAATTCATGGATTTTTTTTTGTATTTGCACGAACACCATCTTCCAATCACGTAATGAAGTGTGAAATGACACTCACATGTTTTGTTTACGTAAAATAAATAAAAAAATACCTTTTCGGGCATATTTTTGTAGTGAATCACATCGGCTGCAATTTATCACACAAACAAAGCAGATGTAGTTTTTATTTATTTTTTATAATAAACACTGGTATGATATATGTACCATGAAGATTGTTTTTTTTAATAGTTATTTTAAGTTACTTTTCACGAAATTTCTCAAACGGTTAAGAGCTTTTAACAGACGAATTCAGTTAAATAATGCCCATGAAATAATAGACAAAAAATGAATCTGTAGTTTTGTTTGGACAGTTAGAAAACGCAATTTGAATTGTTGGCTACAGTTTAATATCAAATGTATCTTATTTTTTATCTCTTCGATGGAATTTCGGACCGAATGCGTCATTTTCACTGTGTATCAAAGCATTGCTGAAATATTTTACGATTTCAACCATTCAACCAATGAAAACGTAAGATTTCGTTGTTTCTTTAATAATATGAAAAAACATAGCAAAATAATAGTTGTTATGAAATAAAAATCCCTAAATGTGTAACACGATAAATAAATAAATTTGATAAATTCTACTCAGACATGTGGTAAAAAAAATCGAATCTAAATCCGCTGTATGTAGAACACCACATGCTTAATTAAAAGCTAAGGTCACACTCACAAAACCGTCCACCACTGTATCCAATCGCTTCATTTCGATCGATCCGAGTTTGAGTTCCATTCGCGTCGCATTATTTGTTCAGATGGAGGAAACCGAACGCACGTTGCGCTGCAGCATCGGTCGGGGTGAGGGTCACTGGGTTTTGGGGGTGGTAACTCCCGGCACGATCTTTAAATTTAATTAACAATACCCACTGGATTCGGCGGGTTTGTTTTGGCTAGTGCAGCTCTCCAACCCGGTCGTGTGCACGCACGAACACACACGGTGTCACTGTAACAGTCTAATTTTAGCGAGACCGCGTGCACTGGCCACCGTTCTGGCTCGTTTTCCGCGGCCGATTCCACACGGACGCGGACTGTTTATTTTCACCCGCGAAAATCCCACGATGCCGCTTCCTTCCGCGGCACCGGTGGCGCTGTCAAAGCGGCCAGCCGTCAAAGCGACTGCAGTACCATTTGAGACGCGCTCACGTACGGTAGCATCGTGTTCGTGTTCGTTTCGGTGAAGATGGAAAGCGTCACGGAAGCTACCGATCGGGTGCGGATTGTTTCGCCGCCGTCCAAGTGCTACATCTGTGGTGCACTGTTCGATTCCGGCCGGGAACTGGATCAGCATTTGGGGTGTTGTCACGCGGCCGATCTGGTGCCGTACCGCTGCACCGTCTGCCCTCCCGATCGGTGCCTGCCGATCCGTTCGATGCGCGCTATTAATAAACATTTCGCACTGCACGATGTGCAGGAGCGGCAGCACAAGTGTGGCCATTGTGCGGTCCGATTCCGGACGGTGCGGAATCTGCAGTCGCACGTGCGGCTCTACCACCGGGGAGGGATGTGTAACGTGGGTGGCGAACGCGCCGGCCGACTACAAGATAGCCTCTCGACGCACCAGCAGCCGACGGTCGGAGCGACCGAAACGGGATCCCAAACGCGCTTCCAGTGCTGTCACTGTGGCGCCATCTACACCACCGGGAATGCGCTGAAACGGCACGAAAACACACACACGCTGCGGGTACGGTACGGGTGCGAGCAGTGCGGGAAACAGTTTGCCAAACTGGACTGCCTAACGCAGCACGTTCGCATCCACACGCAGACCCGACCGTACGCCTGCGAGCAGTGCCCGAAAACGTTCATCCAGCTGGCGCACTTACGCATCCACCATCGGGCTCGCCACAGTGGCGAACGGCCACACTGGTGCGGTGTGTGCAACCGAGGGTTTCGGTGCAGGACGGCCCTCACCGTGCACGGACGGATTCACACGGGCGAGAAACCCTTCCGGTGCACGATCTGTGGCGTCCGGTTTAGTGACGCTGGGACGCTCAGGAAGCATGGAGCGGTGCATCGGAGGAAGGGTGGCGCAACGGTGGGAAGTGTTCGCGAAGGAGCAACGAAAGGTTGAACAAAAAAAAAACCAAAAAAAAAAACAAAACCAAAGTCATACATTAGCTCCATTAGCGTCGGTCGCATATTTGTGATAAATACACTCAATGCAAAGTGATAACTGAAGCGTCCCAGCTGCTTTCGTTTTCATTTCAACCACCGCCTACTACGATTGCACGGTGCACAGGTAGGTTTTTTTTTGAAATATTTCTCCCCACAAAACGAAAGAAACCCATTTCCACTTCGGTCGGTGTTCGGTGTGCATCCATTCATAATTCACATTCGGCATCGCGTGTGCATTCGTTCGGATTGAGTATGCAACCGACCTTGGCTTTAGTACATTTTTGGACGGGTGCCACGCGATGTGATCCGCATTAGTAAATGAGACGTTGATGAATGGTGCGGTTTCAAACGAGGAAAATGGGGAAACATGGCCGAGATAACTGAGGCAAGCGAGTGATTTTTCGAGCATGTATCGCTAATGGGTGCTGCTAGGGTGTATCTAATAGGGCAGGCATATTTTTACAAATCAAACCGGTATTCGAAGCGCAATGATCGTCTTTTATGCCTGTTATTCTAGATTATTTGCAAATTTCGGGAGTTAAACGAGAAAAATACAAATAAGCTAGCAAATTTTGCATTTATTGCATTTATATTATTCTGTTTCGTGTAGTATTTTTTCAAATTTTCGGAATAAATTATAAAAATTTCTGAACAGTACTACATTTTTATATACTTTTCATGTTTTAAATAAATTTAAAATATATTGAAGATGTTGATAACGATGTTAAATTTTAATGAGAAGAAAAAGAAAGCAATAAAAAAAATATTGTTTTAAAAGCGATATCCTGTAATAAATGTACAAAAAATCAAGTTTTTGTTACGGAGTTCAAAAAGAAGTATTTCATGCTCAATATAGTTATGTTCCAATGAATAATCATTGTTATGAAGCATCCAAAACAAGTTGATTTAATAATCCATGTAAATCATAATTTAAAAAAAAATGTAATAAAAAAAATACAGAATAAGTTGCTTGATCTGCACTAATCTGCAAATTTAGGAGTAAATTATCTAAATATACTTGATAATTCACGAAACGCAGGATGTGATATGAGGAGAATAAATTGAAAATACTGTTATTTTTCTTTTTAACGTTAATAAAACAGTTTGATGAGTTTTAAAATTTGCAGTATTTGAGTTGAGTTCTGCGTTTATACCTCTTCATAAATTCATATTTAGTATATACGTAATTCGGTTTGTAATTAATGTAAAATTTTATCACGTATAAATTTTTAAAAGTTGTTAAAAATCGCTTCATTTAATAAATAAAGGTTATTATGTTACAGAAAACAGCATAGCTAAAGGGACTGCTTAGTTTGCATGACACACTCAATATTCGACAAGGGTTTTTAATCTACTTACAATTGCAATCAACCGTGCGTCACTGCAATCGGTGGGGTTGGGAATTCTTTTTTGAAAAATGATCTTCGGCTTCATACAAATATACAGCTAAATAAACTCCCAGTAACGCTCGGCCGCCCGTTATGAAAGCACTTGCGCTAGGAAATGTGCATCGTCAGTGACAAATTACCGAACGCTGGTAGTCAATTTGCATACTCAACCACATTGAGCCTCGCGAAAGAATATCCTCTCCCGCCGAAACCCACGGTGGCGTACAAGGACCTGGCTCGTGTTCTGGTAAAAATGTAGGGCAACAGCTGTTTTTCGCAAAATCTCCTCATCCAGAAGTCAATTTGTATCTGTCAGTCGGACGATTTAATAACGACGCCCCGGGTTTAGTCCTTGCGATAGGACGGGGAAGCAAAATACGCGCACACAGGCGGCAACAGATCACCCGGAAACTGGCAGTTAGATCTCTATTATTCGTCGATAAATTAACATAATGCGCTGACAAATATTAACTTTCACCGCGACACGATGCAAATCACTGCAAGGGCGAACCGTGGGACGGTGTTTTAATGTGTAACTTCTTTTTTTCCTTTCCGTTTTTATTGCCACACTCCGAAGGGTTCGGGACGGTTGACCCGAAATTCATCACACAAATGGCACAACCGTGCAACCTGGTTCGATTATTTTGTCCATTAATTCCCGGCGCTGGCGTGGGCTCTTCATTTCCATACAGCAATTGATTTTCAATAAAATATTCATTAATTTCTCATCAAGCTACGAGCGAGTTGAGGAAGCGATTGAAGCGAGCGGAAACCATCCGGAAGTGAACACCCGGAAGCTGTTGAAAGTGTGCAATGTGTCGCTTTCGCCATACTGTAATTGCTTGATTTGATTTGCATTTTGAAGGAAATTTAAATACGATAAATGTGGAGCTGGAAGTTCGTCTACAAAGTGATAAAAATGCGTGTAGCAAAATTTGAAGAGATAAACTCCACTTCATGTAACGATGCTTACACGACAAAGTCTTTAATCCGGTATTATCTGGCCGAAAAAGGAAGTGTACTAAAGCCGCTCGCCGGTTAGGTGGATTCATCTCACCGGAATCGGATCGGATGTGGAGGGAAGTAGTTTATTCCCCAGTTGCATGCGTGTAAATAAAAGATGAAAACGTCATGTTTTTCTCCTGATTTAGTTGCCCAACCGGCATGGACCGTAAGGAGCATCGCACCATAATCGTCTCGAAAGAAAAGGACTCGAGTGTGAGGCCACTTGAGTGAAAACAAAAGTCTTTTCACCATTTCTTCCTCGCTGCGGATAGCAAATGTCCTGTCGGTGTACACAAGGGAAACAGAAGGAAGCGGGAAGCGGAGAAAAAGGAACCGAAACGAAACGGACACTTCACACGTCATGCGTATTGCGTTTGCGTTCGCACTTTCCGCTTTCCGCTCGTAGGAAACCACTGATTTGCGAGGTCGAAAGTGTCCTCACCATCCCGTCGATCGAAGAAGTACACCTTAAGAAGTGGGCAGCTGCTGCCTAGGGGGAACAATGTCGGCGTGCTGTGGTGCTTTTATCTCGCAAATTACGTCAAAGACACACGCATACGCTTGGTAGGTGCGAAGAAATAAGGAGCAACACTCATCTCCCCGGGCCCATTTGTGGGTAAGTGGGGCAGAAAGTGGTCGAGATGAAAGGACGAATGCCCCATTACTTGCTCAAGTGCGGACTGCTGAGCTGCTCCGAATGGAAAGTGGGAGAGAAAGCGAGAAAAAGAAAGAGAGCGAGAGAGAGAGTTGGGTAACAAATCTGACAGCTGGTGGTTTACTTACCACGGGGCATCAAATGTCGTTGACGCGTTCAAGGATTTATTCCAAATGATTGGGAGCACTCGTAAATGTTTTATTAGTGCATATTAAAAAGGAAGAACCAACGGAAGAAAATTGTGTTGGTAGTTGGTTCTGCGTTGCTTGCAACCCAAATTTATTGATTAATATATTATATATTTTTAAATTAACACAATTATTTCGTTACTTCAATTTTTTTTATAAAAAAACGTTTATTGACATGGTTTGACATGGTTTGAACATAAAACATGTAAAGAGACGA
>JXWZ01000533.1:0-11587 GCA_000956215.1 Anopheles farauti No. 4
TTTCTTTACATGTGAATATTTCAGGAAATCAATGCCCAAAAGTGTTCCTTGTAGGAAGATGCAACATTCCGCACAAGCCCACGGTGTCGAAATGACGAAAAAAACAGCTAGCAGATGTGAGGGAACAACGAAAGCAAAAATAAAAACAAAATAACTTAGCAAATAAATACACGTAAGCTTCACGCCTTTACGTATGTTGCGCGATGAATTGGCGAATTTTGGGGGGTGGTTTTCATTCGCTCTACAAAAAAAAAGGGGAAGTAGCTTTTCTTCGTGCATGCTGTTGCCCTCGGCGTACGGAAAATTCCATTCATACCATTCACCGAAACGCCTGCCCGCCCTATGTTTGAGAACAAAATGCGCACAATCTGAGAATCACACAGAAACAAAGTATGAACGGATGCTGCTAGCGCTGAAAGTCAGGAAGGGGGGGGGGGGGGATTATCAAGCGCCTGGAAGAAAACTCCGGCATGAATTTCAAGTGAAAATCAATCAACACACGCAGCGCACCGTATTGTGCCTGAAGAAAAGCTCATCCGGTCGCTCGGTGGGGAAAAGAAAACGACTCGGTAAAGGCGTCACACGGAAAAGGAAAAAATCCGTAACCAACAACAAAAAAAAAATCTACTCGACTGGGAATGAATGTTTCACGTTTGGCGCGCGGGGGCACTGCGGGAGCCGAGGAGAACCAATTTAGAAAAATCCTGATCCGCCCGCGCTCACCGTCCGTCGTGCCGCGCCCGCCTTTTCGATCGTTGCGATTCATCAACTTAATTTCCCAACCGATCCTCATGTTTTCACCACAATGCTGACATACACGCGGTGGAGCTGGTGAAGGATGGACAGGAGGAAATGAAGGGGAGAACAAACAGTGCCGAACGACAAATTCACTCCTGTTCACTTCTTTCTTTCTCGCACACACGCACGCACACTTTCCCTTTCGTTCGTCTGCTCGTCTGTCAACATTCTGCTCCTGTCTACCACGTTATCATCTGCAACGGTTGATAAGGTTGGCGATTTTGTTTGAAAATTCGTTTGCTATAGCATACTGCATTATGCTGGTAATCGCTCGAATGTGTGTGTGTGTGTGTGTATGTATGTTTGCAACTAGCTGTGAGGAGCCGAGGAAATGCTGGCTTGTGCAGGAAACTGTTTGCTTTCGCTCGAAAAATCCGCAATCACGATTATTCGGCGTCAATCCGGATTTGTGTTGCCCCGGCCAGGCGACGATGGATTATCCGTGTCGTTGGCAAAACGGCAAGGCTTTGTTTCGCAGCTAGTGAATAATATAAAAACATAAATAAATTAGGAAAACTAAGAAAGGGAAGAATAACATTGAAAGCAATAAATAGAATCGTGAAAACGAAAATATCGTAAATACTTTGTTTTATTTAATGCGGGGGTGTGTAAAATCAAAAAAGAATACATGCAATCGAAGGAAAAGCTACATGCAATAGAAAATGATCAACAAACAGAACAAAACGAGAAATGTGCGCAAACTGGCTACTAAACAGAAACAAAAAAAGATAAACAAAAGTGAACAAAAAAAAACACAAATTGTTAAATAAAATGCAAAACCAGAGGAAAATATCAGCAAACAACGGTGGTGCATCCGGTCCGGTTTACGCGTTTTAAATAAAACAGGTACATATTTGCTTTCTCGCGCCGTCGGTTGCGGCCCAGACCAGCAAATGCTGGTTGGCAAAAGGTTCGATTTTCGCCGATGCCGCTGTTTCGCACGCACGAGCCGTTCTCGCTCTTACTCTTTCTCTCCCTCTCGCCCTATGATAGCGAAAGGGTGCCGAAAGTGAGCGGAGGAGCTTGTGTGTTTTGCTTTCGCCGCTTAATTGTATCTTGGAATGTACGACGGAGTTTTCATGGTGCTGGTGCCGGATTCTACTGCCTTCCCATGGCTTGTGGCTCACAAAGTGTACACGACGGGCGGTCGGAGAGGGCTTCGTTGCAGAAATTCAATCGCTTGCCAGTGGGTGGAGAACCTGCTGCCAGTGACACACGAACCCATCAAGCGGGGTGGAGTAGGAGGAGAGACGGGGGGGGGGGGGGGAAGGAGCTTTCGATAATCAGCTTCAGAAATAGATAGAAAGAATTCCCAGCGCGGCGCGTGGCTTTGCGTAGCCGCAACTGCCCGGTTTTCCCGCGGCGAAGCACGACTTTGTAGTCTTCCTCGTGGGCGCTTACCGCAAGATCTACCGTGCTCCAGAGAAGAATCGGTTCGAATCGCTGTGCGAGGTTTTCTTGTCTGTTTTTTTTTCGTGCTCTATTTTGTTCTTTCGTTGGCTAGTGGGAGTGTAAAGCGTTGAAAATGTTACCTATTTGCCGCGCTCGGCGCTCCGGCAAATGAATCTGGGAAATAAGAAGATGAGAAAGAAGAAAAAATACATTACACACATTTTCACGGGGCGGAAAATGAGCCCCCGGGAAGCGGTAACGCAATGGAATGGAAAATTATTGTTTCTCTCGTTGGCGTGCCGTTTTTTCGTCTCGTTTTTTCGTCACGTTTTTTCGTCTCGTTTTTTTAAACACCTTCTCCTGTCGCGTCCGCGCTGAAATTTGAAAAGCAGATCCACACAAAAACGTTGCGCAACAATCGTGTACTCGCACAGTCGCATTTATTTTTCATTCTTCAAAATGTCTGATGTTTTGTCACAGAGACAGCTTCTCCCCAAGGAGCGAGAACCGACCTCAGGTTGTGAAATCTATCTACCATGATTTTTTTTTTCATTATCTGACAGCTCGTCTGAGTTTGAGTTTATGATCGGTGCTTCAGAGAGTTTCCTTACTCCAAATAAAATTACATTTCAAATAAGTCTTATGAGCAGGTAAATAAAGGTTTTTTCTTGTATACCATCAGACGGGTTTTATTAAGGGAGTGCTGGACGTCATTCTGTCTGTTCTAGTTATAGATTACCTTCTCGGAAAGGAGTTTGTCAACTATTTTGTAGCAATTTTCTTCAGTCCTTGATGTATGGAGAACCTTGTAGATAAATTTATTTCAAAATTTATCTATATTGTATGCACTAAACCTTGTGCTACAATTTAAGATCTTTACATCTGAAAATAAAAGCGTCAACCGTCGGTGATAAGGCCCCCGATGCCTCCTAATTGTAATTATTTGCGATTTCAGCCCGTCAGGCTCGTTTGCACCATCTCGCTTTACCGATATATGCTTTCGGCAATCGAACAAAAGGGAGCCAAAACTTCAGGTGAACCGGCCCTTCACAGATTGGACCAAAAATAAAATCGCCCAAGCGGTATGTGTCACCGTTCGCCATCGTCATCGAGGTCGCTGGTGTGCTGTCCTTCAAGGAAGCTGGTACTGATTTTTTTTTCGTACACATCCTTTCCTTCATTTATCCTAACGAAGGTCATTAGGTGTGCTGCGTACCGAGATGTAAGTATGAGCAGCACCGGGACGAACCGAAACGAGGCGATTTTAACCATTCCTTCCTCGACCCGTGGCCATGTGGCCAGGTAGATCGTGTAGGTTTTCGATGTGCCTTACCTTCTTACCTTATATCTTGCCGCTCACCTGCCCGGGCTAATGATAATTGATACCGTTGGTTGCATGGAGCGGAGGGGTAACAGAAGCACTGGACGAGAGCGTGCGCGCGCGCGTTGATGAATTCACTATTCACCGAAACGGTCCGCGAGGAACGCTGAAGCCGGAAGATACCCGAAGGGAATGGAAAATAAATCATCCGACCCTTATCTACGGCAGGGGCGATGGGAAAAAGCGGCCGGCGGTACTGGTGGAAAGAGGAACAAAAGTTTCTGCACTCACCTTTTGTCGAAGAAAACGCTACTCCAAACGGTCCAGTTTTTTTTTTCGTCTAGGACATATTGTTATATGAAGAGGCAAGAGGCCCAAGGAGCAAGAAGTGGAACGAGCAAAAACGATAAAAAAACGAACATGGGCTAAAATAATTTTTCTGAGCTCAGACGACCATTATCCTTATCATTGTCATCGGATGGTGGGTGTTGGGTGCTGTCGCACACGGCCTCTTCCCGCGCACGGGCTTACGACTCGAATAATAAAGGGGCGTTACGGCACGGCGCACTCGCCCTAAGGGCGACCGGAAATCAGGGCCTAGGGGCCGGGAAGGCGATTTTTTTTTAAATAAATAAACGCAATAAATAAATAAGTGCTCCCTGTCGTGAGGGTGCGGGCGGCCACAAGCCTGAAACTCGAATCGGAAAATAATACTTAACAAAAAAGTAAAAATATGAAAAAAAAAAAATAAAATCCTTCACGTGGCTCCCGCACCCGTCACGAGTGTGTAAATGTATTAGCATATAATCCGGTGTAGCGGGCCACGGGGACGGGTCCACGTCCGTCCAAAGGTTAACGAAGTTCGTCCGGGCGCGCCCAGACGCAATCCTTTCGGCATTATCCCTCCCCAAAGCAAGAACCAAAACACGAACAAGCAGAATTCATCGCCCATATAGTGATTTTCCACCCGTAACCTATGCCAAGAGGGTAGAAGAAGAGAAGGAAATACACACACACACACACACCCACACAAACACTATTTGTACAAAGCATGAGTTTTGGTGTTTTCCGTTCTGGGGATTTGGGGCAATGACGACGGGATTGGGAAATGTAAAACGGAAATATTTTCCTCCACCCGCGCCGTAGAGCCCCGGTCTCAACCAGGTGCACGTTGGGTGCCCGGACCTGGGTTGTTTGTGTGCGCATCGAGTGTGAAAGTGAAGGCCGAAAAAAATTGCTTTCCGATTTTTGCTTTCCGAAATAAACACCGGCAACCCGGTCCCGGACTCTGTCAAGCAAATTGGGAGAGAAATGATTCGAATCGAAATTTGTGTTTTTTTTTTTTCGTTGGCATCGAATCAACTTCCTTTGCTGAATGGCGGGTGGTGTGAGTTGGTTCGTTCGTTGCCGGAACGTACATTCCCAGTGTTCATTTGTTTCATTTTATTTCTTGGTGATCATACTGGGAGGTGTGAGTGTTTTAGGTTGTTTTAGTAACTTGATTGATGTTGTATGCAGCGCATTCATTCCATTTAGTTTTTATCCAGTCAAATTTTCTATGGAAACGGTATATGCAAAATAACAATTCACAAAACCAGTCGTACAAGGTTTTATTTGCATTCGTTTATGGTATTTGGTGGCCGTCTACGTTAGGAAACTATCGAATGACAAAATTGCTATAAACTACCTAAACCAAGTGAACTATGTTATTTTAATGTCTTTATGTCAGTGGCCTACGAATCTCGTCAAACGAATGAATCACTTAGTCTAGTACTATCAATGCAAGTGAAGACAAAACGTGGTCAATCTTTTTGAAGCACACTTTGCAGCGACAATGTTGCAATAAACCTTTTCCGAAAGGAGTACACGTAGAAGTACCATTGACAGCAGTAGTCGGCAACTGTCAACAGTGTCAGCTCGGCAGTGAGTGTCCCGCGAGTGACAGCTCGAGGGGCACCTAAGTCAAAGCGTTTCATCACCGCGTTCCTCCCCGCAAACACCCCCGCCGGAGCCCGGGAGTGATTAATGATCGAACGGTGTGCATGCACGCATCCAGAACGTATCTTTTGACAGCTGACCTTTTTGTGTTTTGTTTTATGCTCAACGCTTCTGAGAAAGCCGGGAGAAAGTCTAGCTCGCTACTGTATGCAAATTATAACTCCATTTTGACGCCCTGGGTGGAGGGCAAAGAAATCGTGCGGTAGAATAGAAGCTCTACGTCCCAATGTGTTCCCACCGGCGGAGGGAGGCGAACACGTCCGGTCACAAAACGTGTCCGGAATGTAGTTCCTTAGCGCCATTTTGTTAACGTTTTGTTTTAGCGGGTAGGTGCGTTACGTGTGGTCCACCTTTCCTCTACCCAGACAGACAGATAGACAATTTTAGGCCGTGTCTTGTACTACCTTCTTCATTTCTTCATCTTGTCTTTCATTTCAGGACACTGGGTTTCTTCACTCGCGCTAGTGCTGGTGATGGCGGGGGCGAGACGTGAGTGCGCTGGAATGTGAATTTAGCACCCATCTCCCTCTATGTCAGGTGGAGAGTCGTCCCGTCGGCAGATTTTTTTTTTCTTCTAACAGTGTGTGTGCGAAAAGTTTTCGATGCGTAGTGTAGTCGACGTTGTGAGTGGTGAGTCGGTACCGTTGGCAAGTTTGTTTTATTCTTTTGTCATCTCCAGCCCTAGCCGACACTTAATAAACTCTCCGATCGCAAACGATCAACGCACAACGGAAGATTTACTCAGTGCTACAGTGCTTACTTAGTGGTCGTGTGCAGTGTGGACTAAAACGAGGTGAACACTTCCCGTACGGCAGCGAGTGTCACTGGAAACGTCAGCGAAAGGCTACCAAAAAATACGGCAAACTATTGGTGCAAAGTAAATGGAAACGTCAAAAGGAGCGCTTAGTAAACACACGGTGGAACTAATCGCAGATATTGAAACCGTGCACGCCCGGGCGTAGAACTACTGACGAGCTAGACTGCTAAAGCATTTCGCGCGTGAGGTACCTGTCATTCTGACCGATCCGGGCTCGAAATAATTCTCTCCGTCACTACACGGGCCCGGTTCCTTCTCGCCCGAAGTGTCATCCGTCAACCGGCACGTGTGTCTGTGGTGTTGTGTGAGTGAGTGTTTGCGCTAGAAATGCCAGCTAAGATATCGCAAATCCGTCAGCAACGGTATGGGTGAATAATATAGCAGCTTCGCGCCGGAATAGAACACCCGACAAATAGCAGGACGCAAGAGAAAGAGATAGCAAAACAAAACGCCTAGTCGGTGGTAGTGGTGTGCGGACAAAAGTGCTTCCGTGTCGGAATTCCTACCCATTTGTCAGCGATTCTTCGCCGCCGGCCTTTCGTATTTCAAAAATCCCCTCCTCCGGTCGCCGCCACGTAACCAGCAGCCTACCAGCATCTGCGCCTACGTGTGAGTGTGTTTTGTGTGCGTTCGTGGGTGCGTGTGCTCCAGTGTGTATGTGTCTGTGCGTCTGCTGCTGCTGCTAGCGCTGCTGCCCATTGCTGTCGTCGCTGTATGACTCGCTTGAATGGCTTGCGGGACGTGTACGGCGAGCGTGAACCAACTGCTGCTGTTGCCGCTGCCACGACCGCAAAATGGCTAGATTCTACCAGACGGCTACATTCGGCAAACTGTTTCACAATTGGATTGAGGGTAAGTGGTTGCGTTTTTTCTATGTCTTTTGCCATCTCCCGCTCTAATATGCGATCGATAGTGTAGGGAGACTAAAGCGGTGCGCTTAGAGCTGTCTTGCCTGACAGCTGTCAAATGGAAACTAGCAGCGTCTGGAATAATAGTTGATACGAATCGCGCTTGCTTGGAGATTATGCAAGTTTTCATATTCATATATGCTGCATGCTGGGGTGGAGGTACACGCGGAAGTTAGCGGTAATTTCATCGGAATCCGAACGTCTTGGGTGTAGAAAACTTCCGGATCCAACTAGACATATTACCCAGTCGATACTAGTTTACAAAGCTAGTTTCATATCAACAAGTTTTTTTAGCTGATTTAGGGATTTCAATTCGGGATATAGAAGAATCTGGATCTCACGAAATAAGTAAGGATTTCAAATCCAAGCCTGCCAGAATCCGGTTCCTTTTTAAGTTATATTAACTTAAAACAAAAATAAAATGGGCGTTTTTGAGACGGCGGATCGATGTATGACGGATTTACCTCTCAATAAACTTTCTAGTTGGTTGCCAAGATACAACAGGAGCAACAACAGATCAACCAGCCATTACGATACGTTCAATAAAACTAGAAATGTGTGACAAGTTAATGGGGCACCGTGGGCACATAACAAAATGGATGGTTTTGACGGAAATACCGGAAGTACTTTAACAGGAGTAATGGGCCCACGCGCCTGTGTTGAATCAACGGCTCAAAAGAAAAGTGCAGAAAAATGTCCCGTGCGCATTATTGGAACCAAATAAAATGGTAGAAAAAGCACCAACCGCGCTGCGGTGGGTAAGGGAAACGTAAAACCCACCCCGAAATGGGTTTTGATGCTGCCGCTGGTGCATTTTGGACGGCTCCCGGACGAATGGGATTTATTCCATCGCACCATCGAAACACATCGCATTTACGCATCATTAGGCAACGCGCGGTTTCGAGGTAGGAGCTTTTCAGCTCCGCTCGACGACGACTTCAGTTACGGCACGGTGATCGTTACGTTTTGTGGTTGCGCGATTGCTTCCCGCGACGAGCGATACGAGGACGATAAATTTCGCTCCTGGTCGGGTGGTTTGCTCGGGGGCCCGTAAAAAGGACATGGTCTGGAACGATTCCGATAGCAGCGCGACGGCTACGATCGTGCCTTTGTTCGGGGCGACGAGAAAATAGCGATAAAAATGGCGCTCGCTCAAGGAGCAAAATCGGTAGCCCCTCCGCTAGATGCACACGGATGGCACGGAAGAATTCTCCTATGTGAGCTACAAATGTGTCCTTTTTTTGTGGGGAAGCGTCCCTGGATATATGATTGGATATATGCAGCGTCAGCCCAGAGCTATATAGTCCGCAATATCGCTGGATTACGCACTGTACCGAACACCCGAACGACCCAAAGTTCACTCCTATTTTCCAAGCATGCTACAAACATCATAGCGATGAAAGTGAATGTCGAACTTTGCGTTTCGAAACTTACACTCAACGAATAAAACTTTAGACGCCATCAAAAAAGCATCGCTCGTCTCGGTAAACATAGCTTAGCCTAGAATCTAGATCAAATATAGATTCCACAGATTAATTCCGAATCCCAGCGACCGAAGTGCGTATTTCGGTGTTTGTGTTTTTGTTCCTTTTTTTTTTAAACAGAAAAGGTTAAATAAAAGTTGCCACTGTTGCCACAGTTTCATGATATTGAATCAACAATCAATTCTCGGTTACTGGACCGGCGAAAGCGAAAGGTAAACACAAGCCAAAATGGCGGGCCTACAACGTGCCAAGGCGTGTCTTGTTGGCGCAACCATCATTCATTTTAAAATGGTTGGGTTTTCGTTATGTTTTTTTTTTTTGGTCAAACACACACTCCCTCTCTATTTATTTTGTTTCGCTACGAGCCTTATTAAACATTCAATTTCTATTTTCTGGGTTGCGTTTGCGTCCCTTCTGTCTTCGGTGCTACATTTAATTAGTACTCGGGCCGTCTAATTCTCGGTGGCTGTTATCGCTTTCAACGTTTCTCTATCGTGGGCTTTCGCTAGGAGGACATGTTTGACAGATTGGGTACCAAAATAGACGCGGGTGGCCCCGATCGCCGATGTCATTAAAATCTGCAGCCATCCTACCACGTCCGACTACCGACGACGACCCACTGTTTGCACAGTGTTCGCAATCAATCGGCAAGCAGCACTTTACAATCGCTATTATCCATTATCCGATCGGCTGGCGTTCACAGGGGAGGTTCACCAGGCGGGCAGTCTTTACCTGCTCGATTACAAAGTTGACAAATGACTTCTCCTCTCCGGCGCTGGCGAAGACGTTCGTCGTACCGAGAAAGGTCGAATGCTATAAATTATAAATTATTGCTAAGGCTCGTCCGTACGCCCGGCGCACGTTCCGTGCTCCGCCAAACAGTAGGCGGCAAATTTTCCTTACTTTCCTTGCGAAAACACCGAGCACGAAGACACTGGGGCGAAGTTTTATGCTAATGAATGGAGAAATGCCGACCCACGTCCCCCTAGTACGCTTCTGTGTCCGCCCAACTTGGATCGTGTTTATGCCGGGCAGCTTGATTCGCATGTGGTCCGTATTTTGCCACTCGCACTGAAGGGTTTTCGCCGGAAACAGTGTTCTGGGCTGGGTGCAGTCTCGAGATAAACATCCCCATGCACTGTACCAACACGTAACGGACTGTTTTCGGTGCTCGGGATGGCTCGGGAAACTAAAGAGCGCATAAAACATTCCTCCACCATCCGGACCTAGCCAGCCGGTGAAGATCTGAAGCCACCCGATCGCTCCCACCTTTCCGTTACATGTCGGAATAGAATATTAAAACTTTCCCCGGGTTCCGAACGAAAGTAACCAGCACCGGGAGCATCCCGGGTGGATGAAAAAAGTATAGCGACAAAGAAGGCAAACACTGTGGCCGCCACGTACACAGATGCCTTACGATGAGCCACAGCAAAAGTAGGTGAATAAATATTTGAAAACAAATTGAGCTGATGAAACATTCATTCGCCAGGACCGGCACCGCCGGTGCGTCCCAATCTCGGCACTAATGACGGAATGGATTTGCCAGCCTATTCAGTGGCTCCCGGGCGCCAGGAGCTAAAGCTGCTTTCCATTTCCGGCCCTGAAAAGCGGAAAGCCACACTCCCAGCTGGCAGTCTTCGGTGGGGATTTATTATTCCCATTCCTTCGGAGATGTTTCAAAAGGGTAAGGAGAAACAGTGTGAGACAGAAGGCGCGGGAATGTATGGGTGTGTGTTTCGCGTGCATGCCGGGGATGCAAAACACTTGCCACTTGCTGGCAAAGTTTGCACGTAGAAGCGAAGGAGTCCGGCTCGAAGGACCTGAAAACCGCACCGAGCAGCGCCGCACGGGAGTGCGGGCAAAATAAGCACCTGCAGAGAGGGAGAGCAAAAAAAAAACGCTCCAACGTTTATTTCCAATCACACCTGGTGCGTGTATCGTACGTGTGTGTGTGTGTGTTGGTGCACCTGCATATTGACCATCATCAGGTCGGCAGCAGCAGGTTCGCCGGAGCGATTGAATCGATGTTTCCAAAATAGCCGCAGTAGAAAAATAACAATAAAAAAGCGATTCAACCCTAGCTCGAGCGCACTACCAACGGCAAATCGCAAATCGTCCGGCCAACCGGTCGCTTTGCACGCTTTATCTAGTACGCTCGCTCTCTCCTGCTCTCTCCCACTTTCGCAACGCTGCAGCGCTTTGCGTGTGCCCGCTCTCGCTTTCGCTCTCTCTCTTTCTCTCTCGCTCGGTAGTGTACGCTTCTCCTCCTCTTCGCACGAGAATAAGCTTATTGGCATCATGAGGACCTAGATGATTGTAGCTGCTGCTTGGCGCTCTGTGTGCGGCCGGATTTGAGATCGTTCCCGGGGCAGCGTAGCGCTCTCTCGCTCCTTAGCCCACCGCTCACTCGCTCTCTCGCACGAGCTCGAGTTAGAGCGCCGGGGTTTCGGAATTTGCACGCTGCACTGCTGATGTTGTTGCTGCCAGGCTGCTACTAAAGCTTCGGCGTACTGGGGCAGATGCAGCCGTGGGGCCTCTTCTTCAGCGGGCTCTTCTTCCCGTGCGGGTGTGCTCACCATTGATTGGTACTTCGCTCGCAATCGAGTTCAATTAATGTACCGAGCCCTGCCGGCCGGGAGTTTCGGGGATGGGCAAAGGGCGCCCAGCAATTGAGTCGCCGGTCGCCCGCCGGAGTGCATCATTGACACTGGCGGGGAAAAAGGCAGCACGGGTCGGTCACAAAATGGTCCGGCGCTCTGATCGATTATTTTTCAATTCGATTTGAACTATTCGCTCGTGGATAGGGGGGGGGGGGGGGGGGGGGTTTTTGGGGGGGGGGGGGGGGGGGAAGGGGCAACAGGCCGTCGTC